>PVHP010038955.1:0-16626 GCA_004024765.1 Zapus hudsonius | reverse complement strand
AGTGAATATTCCAGGTCAGCCTGGGCTAGAGCGAGACCCTACCTCGAAAAACCAAAAATAAATAAATAAAGTATTCACAGAAAGCAAGGTTTGCGCTTGTCTCCAGAGGGCCCTAGGCACCGTGTGACACACACTGCATCCGAGACTCCGTATGTAACTAGTATGTGAAGCGAGAGTTGATGTCCTTTTCTCTGCCACGATCTTTCTTCCATAGTTGCTTGCATGTGTTTGGAGACTTCAGGAAAGTTCTTGTTTTATGTACTCAGGATTTATACTGTAGCTGTTAAAATTGTGATATTCAACCAGGCATGGTGGCGCACGTCTATAATTCCAGCACTCAGGAGACAGAAGTAGGAGGATCGCCATGAGTTCAAGGCCAACCTGAGACTACATAGTGAATTCCAGGTCAGCCTGGGCTAGAGCGAGACCATACCTCAAAAAAAATGGTGATATTAAATATGCCTTTTTTTTCCCACTGCGTACTCTATTGAAAGGACACCTCGCATACAGTTAGTCCAGGGAGAGTTAAGGTGTACATGAACCTTCTAGATAACGTACTCCCTTCATACCTAGACTCTACAAAGAGCTCCAGAAGCCAAGCACCATCAGATGTTCCCCTGTCTTGCTCCTCTGCCTGGTTCCCTTGAGATGGGAGCCCCATGACTCTCTACTGGGAGTATCTGCTCCTAAGAGGACTGGAGTGACTGTGTGGTTACACTCAGCTGTTTATGTGGGTGCTGGGAAGTCGACCTTGGGTGGTCTCTGGCCCACTCAAACAAAGCCTTCGTGCTCGTGAGGGAAGCACTTTACCTGCTGAGCCCCTGGATCCTGTCTCCCACCATGCACAAAAGTTAACTTCAGATGATCAAAGGCCCGGACGTGAGACCTGAAACTCTCAAACCGCTAGAGAGAAAACAGGGAAAGCTGGTCAAGACATGGGAATGGGTAGGAATTTTCAGAGAGGAGTCCTACCACCCAGGAAATAAAGACAGCAGCTGCTCAATGGGACGCATGGAATTAAAAAGCCTCCACAGAACACAGGAAACAGTTAACCACATGAAGAGAGCCTAAAACTGGAGAATCCTGCCTGCACCCACGCACTCACGGTGTGCCGCACCTTATACACATACACATAACAGAGAGAGAGAAAAAGAGAGAGAGAGATAAGGCTCTAGTTTCTAACTTGGTATAAGGTATGTTTTTTTTCTATCTTTTATGATTTTTTCCCCCGAGGTAGGGTCTCGCTCTAGCCCAGGCTGACCTGGAATATTCACTATGTAGTCTCAGGCTGGCCTTGAACTCACGAGATCCTCCTACCTCTGCCCCCCAAGTGCCAGGATTGAAGGCGTGCGCCACCACGACCAGCCATTTCTTAGTGAGCGGCGATGCTAGCATCTGCTGATTTGGTGTGCAATGTTCAAATCCTTGACTTTGTACTCTTTGCACCTCTTCAAGGGTCCTAAGCAAGACAGAACTATGGAAGGACAGGCGCTGAGTGAGGCAAGGAAGCATCTAAAGGAGGAGACCCAACTGAGGCTGGTGAGCTGCGCTCAGTCCATTCTGGTGGCTCTGGGACACGTGTGAGGCGGTGGCCTCGCCTTCCACAGGTTTCGAGTGACAGACTGAAGCCAGGGTTGTCAGAGGTGTTCCCATATTTTAAGCCCTAGAAAACTTTTTGTTGCGCCTTTTAACCCATACACTTTTTTGTTTGGTTAGTTTGGTTTTTTTCAAGGTAGGGTCGGTCTCACTCTAGCCCAGGCTGACCTGGCCCTCACTCTCGAGTCCCAGGCTGGCCTCAACCTCACAGCAATCCTCCAAGTGCTGGGATTAAAGGCGTGGGTCACCACACCTGGTTTTGCATTGTTTTTTCAACACCCTAAAAATAACCGACATTTAAAGAGGGAAATCTCAGTCAAGTGGCATCCAGTAAGAATCCGACACTGTGTCCTCTTCTGTTGTCACAGTAAGATAAGTGTCAAGGCAAAGCCCGGGCTGTGCCCTGGGCACAGTGTGAGTGCGGAACAGGCTCGTCCTCCTTGCCTGGCTGCATCCTGTTGTAGAATGCTGGAAACCAAGGGAGTGCATATGCAAGGCCTCTGGGCTTCCCTTAGCCACACTGACCTTTCTCAGGCATCAAACTGTTACCCAGCCACTGTGTTCAGGCTGGAGCTGTAAAGCGGTTGGATTTCTGCTATCAGTTGACCGATGTCTGTGGATGTGCCTGACATCTGCATGTTTTGGCACCTTAGGTAGCAGGCCTGGCGAGCTTGTCAGATTGACATCATTGAGCAGACGTGACTCTGCTTAGCCCTCATGGTAATTCTCACTGCTGATGTCGCTGAGAATGAATTCCTTCTGGTTCTTTTGCCAGAAGAGTGAGCGCTGAGGGTTTGGGTCCGCCTTGTCTTGTGAACTGCTATGGTCTTTCCTCACGGAGGAGAGTGTAAGCAGTGCTGTGCTTTGGGGGCAGGATGTTGAGAAAGAGCTGGAGCTTCAGATCAGCATGCGGCAGGAGATGGAGGTGGCCGTGAGAATGCTGGAGAAGGACGTCTGTGAGAAGCAGGACGCCCTGGTGTCCCTGCGGCAGCAGCTGGACGATCTCCGGGCTCTCAAGCACGAGCTTGCCTTCAAGCTGCAGGTAGGGGAGATGCTCAGACCTCCTGGCTCCCCCGGCCACCTTGCTCTGTGGTTCCACTGCTGCGGACACTAGGATGAACATCCAAACCACACATAGCTTATAGGAAGAAGGAGCTTTTTTCAAGCTTACACATCCAAGGGAAGTTCCATCTGTGGTGGAAGAAGCTGCTTCCATACATCCAAGCAGAGAGAAAACTGCAGCAGCAGGACCCCAGGTCCACCCCCTGACCCCCAGCACACCTTAGGGCTGGACCCCAGGATCTGCCCCCAGTGACACCTCCTGCAGCCAGGCAGCTGGAGTTCTAAGCTTTAATGAAACACCTGAGTTTAAAAACAGCACCACACTCACTTTAAAAGCCAGGGGAATAATCACACCTCATTTTTGAAGCCAGCTGCCAGTAAAACTACTTTTAGGATTGGCATAGGTTAAAATTCCCAGTTGCTATTCTAGAAACTTACATTGTGAAGGGATCTCAGGGTCTCTGATATTTTTTTTTTCTTTTTTGGTAAGCATAGAAAATAATGGGTTGCTTATTGCTTATTTATAAATAAGAGATAGACAGAGAGAAGAGGTACTAGGGCCTCCAGCTACTGCAAATGAACTTCAGATGCATGTGCCCCTTTATGTGGGTACTGAGGAATTGAACCCAGGTAATTAGGCAAGTGCCTTAAGACCTGAACCATCTCTCCAGCCCCAAATAATGTTTTTTTTTTTTTTTATGGGGAGCTTTTTGAGGCAGGGTCTCACTCTAGCCCAAGCTGACCTAGAATTCACTCTGTAGTCCCAGGTTGGCCTTGAGCTCACAGTGATCCTCTTACCTCTGCTTCCTGAGTGCTGGGATTAAATGTGTGTACCACCACGCCCCACAAATAATGGGTTTCTTTACTTATTTACTTGAGAGACAGTGTGAGAGAGAGAGAAAGAAGCAGAGAGAGAGAGAATGGCCGACAAACTCCAGACACATGTGCCACCTTGTGTATCTGGCTTTATGTGGGTACTTGGGAATCAAGCTTGGGTCCTTCTGCTTTGTAGGCAAACACCTTAACCACTAAGCCATCTCTCCAGCCCAATATTGGGTTTCTTTATGACCATTTTATACATGTAGATTATTGTCCTCTGGTCATATTTACCTCCCCATCATCCTCCTGTGTCCCCCTCCCCAAATAGCCCCCCTGCAGTTTTTGTGTGTATACATATAGATGCACATATTGAGCTTTATAGACACACACATATACACGTACATCTGAAAGCTAGGCTCACTATGAGTACAGGTGATATTTGTTCTTCTTGATCTCCCCTTCCCTTCCTGTAGACCCTTTCTTATCCACTTAGTCCCCTTCTACTTTAAAAATATTAATACGTTTATTTATTTGAGAGAGAAAGAGAGAGTCATATAGAGAATGGGTGTGCCAAGGCCTCCAGCCACTGCAAACGAGCTCCAGATGCGTGTGCCACCTTGTGCATCTGGGTTTAATGTGGGTACTGGGGAATCGAACTTGGGTCCTTAGGCATTGCATGCAAACACCTTAACCACTGAGCCATCTTTCCAGTCCCCTTTCTACTTTCAAGTATATGTAGGCTTTTTTTCATGTAACATGTATTCAAATCTAGACAGTATAAATCTTGAGTCTATCAGCTAAATTATAGATTCCATTAACTTTTTTATTAGGATATGATAAATTTATAAACCTATAATTTTGATAGTTTCATATAACAATACTGTTTTAACAAAACTGAATTTTAGCTGTTTTTCCCATTTGGAAATTAGTTGCTATGCATACATGAGCACTTGTGTTTATTTCTCATGTGCCATTAGATTTAAAAACCACATGCTCTATAGATCTTTAAAATTCTTCTCCATGCAGAGTTCAGACTTAGGAGTGAAGCAGAAAAGTGAATTAAACAGTCGCTTAGAAGAGAAGACCAATCAGATGGCTGCTACCATTAAACAACTGGAGCAAAGGTGAAGTACTTTTTCATTCATGACACTTTGAGCGTTCAATGTGACAGGCAGGTATTCAGCAAACAGATGGCATGTGAAATTCCCTCTGTCTATCCCAGACATGTAGGTAGAACAAAAGCATTAAAGTTGCGTCTGCTAGTTCCTGAATGTTACTGAAAACACTGTTCAGAAGTGCCTTCCTCTGAGCATCAGAGGTGGAAAACTACCTGTTTTGCCGCTCTGTGGCACAGTATGCTGGGAAGTATGTTTAAATACCTAACCGAGTATACTGGAGAGTAGTATGCTTCAATGTGCTTGGCGGGAGGCAGAGACTGGGATTCTGCTCATTTGAGGCCAGCCTGGCGTACATGGTGAGTTCCAGGCTAGTCTGGAACTCAGTAAATAAATAGTTTGAAACTGTGACTCTGGCCATCACTAAAGTCCTCGCTCGGATGCTTTCCTGCTGGGTGAGGTAGAGGTTCTGACGAACAGATGAGCTCTAAGGACCTGTTGTATTCCTTCTCTTCCCTCCCCCTTCTCTCTCCTCTCCCAGCTCCTTTTCTTTCCTCCTCCAGAATGGTGGCCTCCCCGACCTCCATCAGGACACCAGTCTTGAGTTAGTAATCTGACCAGCTCTCTCCCAAACACTTCCAGTTCAGTCTGCCCCAAGCACATCTCCCCAAGACACTTGCTTGTTTCTCGCCATTTTCTTCCTGGGAGTCAGTGTCCAAGAGAAATATCTGAGCCATTAAGATTGAATACCTTGTGGTTCCCAAGATCCTCCAGCGTTTCTACCTTTCACACCCAGTCATCACCCTTCCTGTACTTGAACAAGACTAAACTGTTGGTCTCTGGCCACCCTCCACACCTGCATGACAGCTCCTCCTCCTGCCCCCTTCCTTCTCCCCTGCTCCTCAGATGAGAGCTCACCTGCCTCCACCTCCCATCGGCCCATCTTTCCGGCCGGCAGCCAGGCTCTCTACCCATCCTGCCCGTGCCACCCTGGCTTTCCCACTGTCCGCTTACCTGTGAGAGTGGAAGCCCTTGACTTAGTGAACTCATCTATTAGCTTCCCTTATGGGGCACTTGAGTAAACATGGCATGGATTCCATAGACGAAGGGATGAATGGGTGACTTCCTTCAAATGATCTTTCACCAGGGAGGGTCCCCAGCAGCAGTGGATGTTAATGTTAATGCCAAAATCAATTGCAATTTATCAATGAGCTGGAAAGCTTTAGTATGAATGATACATAAAAAGGCATCCATCTACAAGTTGCCCAAGTACTTGCTTCTAAGCAGTTACATGTTTATAATGAAACAAATTGAGTTTCGTGTTCATAAAATGTGCTTCTGAGATACATTGTTACTTCACAGCGATTTTTGATTGACATTTAAAGCAGACAGAACTGAAACAATGACTTCTCTGAGTATTAAGCTGATTTATTCTCTTGCTATCTCTCTGTTTCCTATTTATCCATTTTTTTCGTTACCCTTTCACTCGTTTTTATTTTATGTTATTCAGTGAAAAAGATTTGGTGAAACAGGCAAAGACCTTAAATAGTGTAGCAAATAAACTGATCCCAAAGCCTCACTAGACACTTCACAGCTGGTCACCTCACAAGGCCGATGTCACAGATGAATTGTGAAAGGAAGAGATCAGAAAGCTCCTATTTAAGCTCCTATACTATTGTAAAATTTCACCAAAAGTTGACTTTGAAGTTATTGGACTTTTAAACAAAATTTTGTTGTTGTTATTTTTCCCCAGAGTTAGAAAATTGGGTATGCATTCCTAATTAAATACCAAATAAGCTTTGAGAAATAATTTCTGAATTGGCAATAAATGAAACACCCATTTTTTAAAGGCCTAGGGAATCGAAGCTCTGTATATATGTGCACAAGCCTTTACAACCGAGTCCCTAAAAAGAATCAGATTAGGTTGTGTCTGTCAACAAGCCTGTCCTGCTAGAGGTGACGAACAACCTTGTGAACCTGGGCTCCTCTAAACTGTCTCTTCAGCCATGACCCCTTTCTCTTGCGTTCCTGTAGGCGATCCCCAATCCAAGGATCGCTACTTTCTCAACAACCAAGATTGCCTGCAATTTTTTAATTGTTTGCCTTAGTGATTTTGGGCAAAAAGAAAAACAGCATCCTTACATTTCTTTAAATGACCAAGAGATAAGTTAGTCATGAGAACTCACAGTGAGGAAGACTGGGAAACTCCTAGCATCAGCCACCTTCTACCTCTGCTCCTCTGTAATTCCACTTCCTGTCTAGGTGGCGCAGAGAAAGCAGTTTAATAAAAATGCTACTTTCCTATCAAAAAAAATGCACTATCCATTTTTCAGATCTACCCTGCTTTTTCTGCGGGAGCCACGAGGACCAGGTGTAGACAGGAGCCATGACCCATTTGCCTGTCACTCCGTACCTGAAACTCTTACTGCAGAGCTTCTGTGACTTTTTCTTTACGTGGGGATTTGCTCAGAGGTTCTGGGAAACTAATCGTTTAGTTATTAGAGAGACATTTCGGAGTAGTGAATAGCTAAAAACTAAACTTGAGAGGAAGGTTCCCAGTAGATGTCCACAAGCAATATTCACAGGGCTTCTTTTCTAAGTGACCACAGATCTGACCCTTTCTAGGCTTGACCTTGTAAATAATCCTATAAATACTTTTGACTTTTTTAAAAAAAAAATGACTTTTGATTTGGGGAGACAGGCTTTTACATAAATAAGCCTTTATTCTTTCAGAAGGTCTTAGCAAAACGTTTGGGTTTTCTGTTTTGGGTTTTCTGTTTTGCTGTTCCCTTTTTTCTCCTGCTGAGTGTGGCATTTCAGCTGCTAAGGTGAGGGCAAGGACACACCCTTTGCTCCCAGCTCTCGAAATTCTTTACCTAGTCCTTGACAAAAAGCAGAACCGAGAGAACAGGACGGAGTGCGTGTGCGTGTTCGTAGGTCCTTGCACAGATCTGAACCAGAGCATAGAACCACCGTCACAGAGGCTCTGATTCTGCAGCTCCCTCACGCCCTCCTCTTCGCCAGGCTCCCGTGAGCACTGGAAGGAACGATCAAGCCAGCAGACCTTCCAATACGCATCGCATGCCTCAAAATTCTATTCTAGAAAGCTCCAAATAGCTCACCTTCTAAAACGTGTTTCTGTGTAGGTGCAAAGTTAGAAGATGGTTAATAGCTCTCAGAACCTTCCAGAGAGCCCCAGGGCTGAGTCTTTGTCCGAAGCTCACAGTCCCAGGAGCAGGGATGGAAAGGAGACAGAGGCGGTCTCTGACAGGGCCTTTGCAATCACTTGAAGTCCAAGCAAGAGTGTGTTATGACTAGACAAGGTGACAGACAGTTCCACGGAGAAGGTAGTTGCCCGCCTGCAGGTTCCAGTTACGTATGTAAGACAGAAATAGAAAGTCCCAAACCTTTAGGAACGAAGAGAAAAATGCGATTCACCTTAAATCACTTTGTGCTTGAGGTTGGCTCTGGGTGGATTTTCTAGAGAGTGATGTCTGACTGTTCCTCATCTAATGGCTGTAAACTGTAGAACTAGAATAAAAAAAAATGGAAAATCAGCTTTCCTCTGCCTGGTTCACCTTCATCTTGCTGCTTAGCATTTGTTTCTTCTCCACCCCCTCATCATTTCTTCCGTGTCCTGCTTTTATTTGTTTTCTTTCCCTGTCTCCATGCCTGCTTCCTTGGGTTGTTTTATCTTGTGTTGTGGATTAGGTGTGTTTATCACAAGTTCATGTGGCCCACATCCAGATTGCGCCAGGCTGAGCGAGGCCGCCAGTCTGCAGAGCTGGACAACCGGCTGTTCAAGCAGGACTTCGGAGACAAGATCAACAGCCTGCAGCTGGAAGTGGAGGAGCTCACCAGGCAGCGGTGAAGGGGCAGCCTGAGCTAACGGGGGGTCCTGG
Source organism: Zapus hudsonius (assembly GCA_004024765.1). Classification (NCBI taxonomy): domain Eukaryota; kingdom Metazoa; phylum Chordata; class Mammalia; order Rodentia; family Dipodidae; genus Zapus; species Zapus hudsonius. The sequence goes on along the minus strand of PVHP010038955.1, from coordinate 8,132 downwards.
GTAATGCCTTGGTGAGGCAGCAAGGGGGAGCCAGCTTGGCTACTCTTTCCAGCGTCCCTTCCCGCACATTGAAATGCAGAAAGCTTCCCATCTGTCAGTATTCCCAAATCCAGCCAACATCCTTGGTGATGAAATTATCAGGAGTCAGCTGCTGGGTATGCGGCAAACACCTGTAGTCCCAACACTTGGAAGGCAGAGACAGAGGCGCCCAGGGCCAGAGAGTGTGACCCTGTCTCCAAAAAACAAAAAGAAGTCAGAACTCGGGTTCCTAAATATATCCCATGAAATACCACTAATGGTGATAGTGAATTCCTACAATGTGCCGTATGGGACAGTCATCACGTTCTGCTGTGACTAATGTCTGAACATCGGTCTTCTTAGGAGGTGACATTCCTGCCCCGGCTTTCAGAGAGAATTATAGGTTAGGGGGCTAAATGTGTCTCCATTCACACACTGTCCTTTTAGAAACTTTCTCTGACTCTTCCCTTTAAGCACGAGTTCTCCACAGGCTCCATGCCAGAGCCACCAGCCTCGTTGACCCTCACAACACGTAGGCCATGGAGCACAGAGCCTTCGAGAACCCTCGTGGCTTGACTGGGGACTGAGTACAGAACTGTAGAGAAAGCTAGCTAACACACAATGGAGATATAATACTTATACTTTACCAAAAGTTCGTAAATACCGTCTTTCAGTTTTAACAAATTCCGCTACTTGCTGTCCAGGTGGCCACAGGTGGGACATGACACCCGCAGTGTCGGTCCTCTGGTTCTGCTGGTTCTCACCTCAGTGACACACCACACACATCCCTCGAGTCATGGCCCGGCTGCTTAGAGGTTTCTGGTAACTTTATGCATCAAGCATTAAAGCTTAATTGCTGGGCCAGACTTGGGAGCTCATGTCTTTAGTCCCAGCACTCAGGAGACTGAGATAGGCCCACCAAGAGTTCAAGGCCAGCCTGGGCTACAGAGTGAGTTCCAGGTCAGCCTGGGCTAGAGTGAGACCCTGCCTCAAAAAAACTGTTTTTGCTGAACTATGAATACAGAAATCAAAATTTTCATCATTTTCTTCTCTGTCCCTTCCCAGGAACCATCTTGAGTTAGAACTGAAGCAGGAAAAAGAAAGAAGGTCACACAACAGCAGAAGCACCTCAGGAAAGGGGTCCCAGAAGCCAGAACCCAAGGTGGGAACGTTTCTTCTCCTGTTCCTTCATGGCGAGGTCAGCCTGATGGGCCACCCGACCTCTCACGCACACCACGTGCTTCGAGGCTGTGCAGTGGCCTGGGGTGTAGATGGCAGATCGGAGCTGGTGTGAACAGACGAAAGCCATTCTGAGTTGTCCTCTGGGACACTCACTTGCTTTCATTTGGAAAGGGGCACCTTAATGACCCTGACTTCCAGTGACTCGTGTCTTTCAATTTCCTAAGATATTTATGGTGTCATAACTAGCATGTGCTTCCGGGAGTGCAGCTAGTATAGTATCTTCATCACACGGTAGCATAATCCCTCCTCTGAACTTTGTCCATGTGGCTTATTTCTACCTTTCTCTGCCCTGAGGATTTCAGTTTGAATACAGTTGTATTACTCTCATCGCTGTGACCAAGGATCTGACAAGAGGTATCTAAGGAAGGTGGGTTTATTTCAGCTCAGCGTTCAAGGTAGCCCATCGAGGCCAGTGATGCACAGAGAGGGCCAGGGGCTGAGCTCTGCCAGCACTCTCCTTTGTACAAATTCAAGGACACTCACCTTATGGAAGGTGAACGTATGTTGGATCTTCCCATTAAATTAACCTCATCTAGACAATGCACAGTGATGGCCCACAGATGTGTTTCCAGCCAGATTAACCACCACAGCACTCAAAGAGTTTCAGAAAAGAAAGAAACTGGAATTGAGGGAAAGAAACAGAGAGAGACTTCTAGAGAACAGTCCTGAGGAGCCTCTCGCAGTGCAGTGCTGAGGACCACCATTGTGTGAGCTCCTCTGAGACCAGGAAACAGGGCGCCAAGTCAGGTTTGGAGAAACAGCTGCCCCTTGCGCATGTCAGCACATCTAACGAGACAGAACAGAAGCGCTTCCATGTGCAATTTCTAGAGAATAAGCTAATTTACTGGAGTGCAAGGAAAAGGTAAATGTAAATTTGCTATACAATATCCATGCCTAGTTATTAAAAATGCGCAAAGAGCCAGGCGTGGTGGCGCACACCTTTAATCGCAGCACTGGGGAGGCAGAGGCAGGAGGATTGCTGTGGGTTCAAGGCCAGCCTGGGACTACAGAGTGAGATCCAAGTCAGTCTGGGTTAGAGTGAGGCCCTACCTTGAAAGAAAAAAAAAACGCAGGTGTAAAATGTGCAAAGAACCACTTTGTAGCTCGCTGGCTTGATTAGTGTAGTGAATATAAACACGAAAGGTTTATTTAAAATCATGGCCAAGGTGCCTCTTTAGTGCAGTACGTCGTTCTCATTAAATCATGGCCAATCTGACTGTACTTTTCAATCGTGAACAGCCCTGATGTACCGTTTCTGGAGGGTAGATGTTGCATTACCTTACTTCCTAGATACTGAGTGACACGCTCTGCTTTGGACATGAAGACAGACCTTGCACTGTCCCACAGAGCGGGAGCTGAGGAGTGGAGGCCATTGTCACAGCAGTGGGGTGGCCACTTGAGTGTCCATGGGGACACATTCAGTTGGGTCGGCCATGCTGGGTTTTAACAGTTTTTCAGAGATCAATCAGGATGCAGATGGACATAACTGTCATATTGAGTCTACTCTATAGGCTGCATCTTGAATATAATTTTATTTTGAAAAATTAGGCCAGGTGTGGTGGCTCACGCCTTTAGTCCCAGCACTCGGGAGGCAGAGGTAGAAGGATCACTGTGAATTTGAGGCCAGCCTGGGACTACAAAGTGAGTGCCAGGTCAGATTCTACCTTAAAAAAAAAAATTAAATACTCTAAGGGCTGGAAAGATGGCTCAGCAGTTAAAGACACTTGCTTGCAAAGCCTGATGGCCTGGTTTCAATTCCCCAGTACCCACATGAAGCCAGATGCACAAAGTGGCGCATGTGTCGGGGGTTTGTTTGCAGTGGCTGGAGGCCCTGGTGTGCCCATTCTCCCCTGCCTTCTTTGCCTCTCTCTGTTTGCAAATAAACATTTTTAAAAATATTTTATTTATTCATTTTCAAGCAGAGAGATACAGAGAGAGAGAGAACACCAGGGCCACTACCCTGTGGGTCTGGCATATGTGGGTACTGGGGAACTGAACCCGGGTCCTTAGGCACTGGAGGCAAGTGCCTCAACCACTGAGCCATCTCTCCAGCCCCACAAATAAACATTTTAACAATTTTAATTAAATACTCTGAAAATTTAGAAACTATGAGAATGGTTGAAAATCTACTTAGAGCAGAGCATGAGGAAACATGCTTAAAATGTTAGATTTCCATCTCTGATTTTTTAAAAAATATTTTATTTATTCATTTTCAAGCAGAGAAATACAGAGAGAGAGAGAGAGAGAGAGAGAGAGAGTACACCAGGGCCACCACCTTGTAGGTCTGGCATATGTGGGTCCTGGGGAATTGAACCCAGCGCCTTAGGCACTGGAGGCAAGTGCCTTAACCTCTGAGCCATCTCTCCAGCCCTCCATCTCTGATTTTAAAAAGTGAAATTAAAGTTACCTCGCTTTCTACCGAAGCGGAGGCTCTGCGGCAGAAAACTGCAATATGCTTGTTTAGCATCTGGAATAATTAATGAATTGAGCTATTTTCTTTTGACAGGATGGAAAACACAAAATTCAAGAGGAAAATGTTAAACTAAAAAAGCCCCCGGAGGAAAGCCACAGGTTAATGAATATTAATTAAGCTGTAAAATCACTTGGGGACAGCGGGAAAGAGGGAGGTGCTGAGGTGAACACAGATTACAGACGTGCAATACTAACCCAGAAAGACGAGTGAGGGCTGCAGAGAGAGCTCTTCCATGAAGCCCCTCACCTGCAAAGCCTAATGACCCGGGCTCACTTCCCAGTACCCCCATAAAGCCAGATGCCTAAAGTGGTGCATGCATCTGGAGTTCCTTTGCAGCGGCTAGAAGCCCTGGAGCACCCGTTCTCTTTCTCCATTTTTCTCCTTATGAAAAGGAGAGTGCATAGATAATCAGGAGGTAACGTACATTAAACCAAATCAGAAGGAGAACTGATAATCAGCCTGTCCTCCCGCTCCCTGGTCAGTCCTCTCTTAAATAATCATTTCTCCTTGAGAGGATCGCTCACACCTATAATCCTAGTCCTTGGGAGGCTAAAGCGGGATCACAAGTTCAAGGCCAGTCTGGGCTACACAGTAAGACCTGTCTTTGAAAAAAAAAAAAAAAGATTAAGCCAGGCATGAGTTGGAAGCCATCTTGAGACAACATAGTGAATTCCAGGTCAGCCTGGGCTAGAATGAGACCCTACCTGGAAAAAAAGAAAAGAAAAAGATTATTTCTCATCTTTACTAATTGGAATCTCAAGAAGGAAACACGACACAGCATTTCTTGGGCATGTAAATGACTTCTTTCCACTTTAATGCCAAATTTCAAGTAGTCTCATTCCGCATATTTTATTTCTTCTTTTCCTTACGGGTCTCAAACAACTTACCTTCATTCCTTTTTTTTTTTTTTTTTGATTTTTCGATTCATTCCTTTTCTTAACTGTTCGGCTCGCTTTGAGGAACATAGAATCATTTCAAGGAATCTTTCAACAGTAACTTTAGCAGGTTAGAAACCAATTAGGCTGGGTGTAATGGCGTCCACTTATGATCCCAGCACTCTGGGAAGCTGAGTAGAGAGATTCAACCACATGACATTCTTGGGAAGGTAGTAAAGGTCGTGAGGATAGTGAAATACTAAACAAACAAACAAACAAAAAGTGGTTCCAAGGAGTTCTAGGGAGGAGGAGAAGAGTGAGAACACGGGATTTTTCCAGGCCCAGGCCATGTAGGACACTAGAGAGAACCCTGATCTACTGCGGGCCACATGTTATAAAGCAAATGCTTTAAATCAAATAAAATTCCAAATATATTTGTAAATGGGAACTGTAACCTAGGCCAAGGGTCATTGTGGTAATAGATTAACAACCCGAACGTCGAGAATCTGAGGTCAAGGTGATGATGTCCCAGCCGTGTGGAAGAGCTGGGTGACTGCCTGTGTGACAGGCTCTGTCTTCCGAGCATTGACTGAGATGATGTGAAGAAGCCGTCATTTTTACTGTTTTTATTTCTCCATTGTAGGCTGCAATCTCACCCGGCAGATGAGCAGGTAACTGAGCCTCTTGTTTGAAAACATTTAATAAAATGATGGTGGTGTACTATGCAGCCAGAAAGCAAGGGAGCACGGGAAGGCCCATGGCATAGTCTCCTGTGTATTGTGCCTTTAGTCACCTCAACACGTGACCTAAAGCCCTCACATGGTGGAAGACAAAGGCTATTCTAGAAAAAGGAAGGAAGGAAGGAAGGAAGGAAGGAAGGAAGGAAGGAAGGAAGGAAGGAAGGAAGGAAGGAAGGAAGGAAGGAAGGAGAAAGAGAAGGAAAGAAAGAAAGAAAGAAAAGAAAGAAAGAGAGAAAGAAAGAAAGAAAGAAAGAAAGAAAGAAAGAAAGAAAGAAAGAAAGAAAGAAAGAAAGAAAGAAAGAAAAAAAAGTGGTGTAAAATAAAACTCGATATATTTGTTAATGGAAAACAATGGAAGTCAAGTCAGGAAGAATGTAGCTTGGAGTAATTTGCTAAGAAAAGAACAGTTCTCATTTCTTGCTTGCAATGATCTCTGAGGTACTTGGACACCGCCGAAGGAGAGCTCACTCCACCTCTGGTTTTTCCTGACATAGAATGGTGGCGCATGTCTTTAATCCCAGCACTAGGGAGGCAGAGGTAGGAGGGTCGCCATGAGTTAGAGGCCAGCCTGAGACGACAGAGTGAATGTTGGGTGTGGGTGTGTGCAAATGACAGGCAGGTACCGAATGAGCTCAGAAGCAGGGAATCTTTATAACCACAGACTTGCAAGCTAACTGATTAGGGACACAGCCAGTCTCGGGAGCTGGGACTACATCCTCCAAGGGTGCTGGCCAGTGGCCCGAGGGAGGAGTTAGGGAAACCTTTAACAGGATTGGTCAGGTCCAGGTGAGGAGATGTCCTGGGGTCCACTCTTAGGAACTAGTAGTCTCAAAATCAGGATGTTAGCCAGGCGTGGTGGCGCACGCCTTTAATCCCAGCACTCGGGAGGCAGAGGTAAGATGATTGCCCTGAGTTCAAGGCCACCCTGACCTACATAGTGAATTCCAGGTCAGTCTGGACTAGAGCAAGACTCTACCTCGAAAAAAAAAAAAATCAGGATGTTGGCAAACTTCCATGGTGACTCTAACAGGATTGGTTGGACCCAGGGGTGGGGTAGGGTAGCAGGGACCTGCAGTTACAGTAGCAGCTAGAATCATAGTACATTAGTCTATTTGACATGGTTGCTGAGGAAACTAGAAATAGGTAGGTTATTTTGACCTAGGTACTGGGGAAACTAGGGGCTGATTGGTTGGGTTGGGGGCCCAGGATAGTTGGCAATTTTTCCTGAAACAAAGGGTTACAGTTAACAAAATGGAGGCCCTCTGGCCAGCCCTAACCCTTCAGTGAATTCCATCCAGGTCAGCCTAGGCTAGAGTGAAGCCCTACCTCAAGAAACTTAACTTAAAAAAAGAAGATAAATACCCTTTTTTAAAAAAAATATTTTATTCATTTTCAAGCAGAGAGATACAGAGAGAGGAGAGAGAGAGAGCACCATGGCCACCACCTTGTGGGTCTGGCTTATGTGGGTACTGGGAAATTGAACCCGGGGCCTTAGGCACTGGAGGCAAGTGCTTTAACCACTGAGCCATCTCTCCAGCCCCTAAATATCCTTTTTTTATTTTTTATTAGAAAGGGAGAGAGCATGGGCACACAGGGGCCTCCTACTGCCACAGACCAACTGCAGACACATGTGCCACTCTGTGTATCTGGTTTTATGTGGGTCTGGAGAACCCCACATGGACCAGCAGGCTTTGCAAGCAAGCCTTTGCCTGCTGAGCCATCTCCCACCCCCACCTTTCCGATCACACTTGATCATACTTTCTGACTTCTGAGCCACACCCAGTGTAAAGCACTGAGAAAACATAATATATGACCAACAGCCCTGAGAAGCTAGTAGGCTTGGGTCACCTCTCTCAGCACTTTGGTGTGTGTGTGGTTTTTCCAAGGTAGGGTCTCGCTCTAGCCCAGGCTGACCTGCAATTCACTATGTAGTCTCAGGCTGGCCTCAAACTCATGGTGATCCTCCTACCTCTGCCTCCCGAGTGCTGGGATTAAAGGCATGTGCCACCATGCTTGGCTGTCACAACATTTTAAGATGTAAAATGAAACCTAAAGTTTTTCATTTTCAATGTTGGAATGAGGAAGAGGAGGAAGGGGCCGTTTCTTAAACTTGTCACTTTATATTTCTGTATGCTTAAATTTTCTTTATAGAAATTAAATCATATTTATTATAAAAATTAAAAGAGCTGGAAGGATAATTACAGGGCTGGAGAGATGGCACAGTGGTTAAGGCATTTGCCTGCAAAGCAGAAGGATCAGAGTTCCATTCCCCAGGACCCACGTAAAGCCAAATGCACAAGGTGGCGCATGTGTCTGGAGTTCATCTGCAGTGGCTTGAGGTCCTACTGTGTCCATTCTCTATCTGCCTTTCTCTCTCTCAAATAACTTAATTAATTAAATGAATGAGTGGAATAACTGGCTTCCCGTGTGGTTTAGGGTCCGCCAGTGCTCTCTGAGAAGCCACAGGTGTGTCAGCTGTGCCAGGAAGGTGGCAACCAGTCAAAGGTAAGTGCCGGGAGCTGAGCAGGTTGTCACAGGGCGGCCCTTCCCAGAAGAACGGTGTCCCGTCCAGAGAGGGTTCGTGGAAAGCCAGACTTAGTGTTTGAGTCATTTTGATTTATGTAATTACATCCCCATCAAAATAGAACTACATACATAGCTTGAAGCGAGTAGCAAATGGAAATTGACAAATGAGAACAAGAGTCGTGCTTGTGTTCTTGAGCCGAGGTCTCCCCGTAGAGCCCAGGCTCGCCAGGAGCCCTGAACTTGAGGTCCTCCTGCCTC
>PVHP010038954.1:0-16622 GCA_004024765.1 Zapus hudsonius | reverse complement strand
AGGAAGACTGAATGGTGACAAGTACCCAAGGGAAGTGTGATGGAATCAGAGAAGCAATGAGAATGGAACTCTAGGATATGACATACAGAAATAAGGGTTTTCAAGAAAACAGGAAGAGAAATCGAGAAGGAGCAAGCAAAGGCCCAGGGTGTAAGGCCTCACTGAGGAACTTGCCCAGAACAAGCCAGGAGGAAGGGAAAAGGCCACCGACAGGGAAGGCGCCTATGGAGAGATCCACACAGAAACAGAGAGCATGGAAGAGGAGAGTGGAGTGGCAGCTGACCTCCAACCAGTGAGTTTGAGAGCCTCGGATTCCTGGTTTGGTATTTTGCTGGCCTTGGGCAAGGGGGCTGCTGGCTATAATTCTCACCTTCTCAAAAGTAAGCTTCTTTCAGGCACATTTATCCCTTTCGTGATTATAGGAGCAACAAGCTCCCAAAGGGGAGGACTGAGTGGGTTTTTCCGTGTCCTTGACATGGAAGCCAGGCAGTGGGTGTCAGCTCTGGTTCCCAAAGGCAACAAGCTCCCTCCCTTCCTCTGGCTATGCCCTGGCTGTTGTCCCACACTGCCTGCAAGCTCTCTGTAGGCAGAAACTGTATGGAACAAGTCTCTCTGAAGAATTCACAGAGCCCTGCTCTGCACAAAACAAGACTCCTGAAGTCTTCTTAACTGAACATGTGTTTCATTCAGAATAACCGATGATAGCGTGTGCATCAGGCTACACTTGCCAAAGACACTTTAGAGATGACATCTGTGATCCTTGGGCAGGGGAGATGGCTCAGTGGGTAAAGTTCTTGCCAAGTAAGCATAAGGACCTGAGTTCAGATTCCCAGAAGCCATGTATAAACTGGACATAGTGGCACACACCTGTAATCCCAGCACTGAGAAGGCAAAGACAGCAGAATCTCCTGGAATTGCTAACTAGTTAATCTAGCTAAATCAGTGAGTTCTGGGTTCAGTGTGAGACTCCATCTCAAAGAATCAGGTAGAGAAGCAATAGAAGAAGACACTCAATGCTGACCTCTGACCTCCTCAGGCACATGCCTCACATGTGTGCCTCCCTCCATGCATATGAACATGCCACCATGTACACGCATACAAGACTGGTCAGTGATTCTTACCCAATAGCAAGAAGTCTCCAGTTCTACATCAAGAACTTCCCAGTTACCTTGAGGGTATGACCTTCACAGTGTCAGACAAAAAGATGGGTGGAATCCAGCTGTCATGTCTTGTCACCTGAGAAACCTTCACTTGCATCTTTCTGTCTCCTCAGCCCTCACAAGTCTGGGCCTGTGAAGTTTCCTGAGAAACAGGGATGACTTGTATTTTAAGGAGAGTTGTTCGAGTCAGATGTTTATTCTAATATTCTTTAATAGGGGTTACGGAAAGCACACACATTCAGAATAAGGAAAATGAGGTTCAGACCCACACCTCACTCAGTGGGTGAGATCCAGCAGGTCCACTCATGTCCTTGAAGATGATTTTCTATTATTGATGAGTCTGCTTATTTCTTAATGTCTTGTGAAGATCAAATATGCTCCAGTATGAATATTCTTTGTAAGTGATAAGGCTCCTGGTGCCCTCTGATGTGATGAGCATGGATGTGGGGTTTAGGCACTCACCTCTACCCTTCCCTTTAAAGGAGCCACTCCCAGTGTGTTTCCATGTGCTGGGAAGCCATCTTCCCAATGCTGATGCTGAGGTTTGTGGTCTAAGCATAAAAGTGCTTCAATTCTGTCTTGTACAAGAAGTACCCACTGTAGATGGCGCCTCTCTCTTTTCTTTCTCTTGGGGTTTCCTCTCTTTCAAGAGGCTTGCTACCTTAGAAATGTGAAATAGGGGCCAGGACTAGAATGAAGGCAGGGTGTGGCTGGCATTGGCAGCCCCGATGCCCATGGCATTTTCCACAGAGGACAACCAGCTAGAGATGATTTATTCTAGAATTTCTTGCAGATGGACACGCAATGAGTTTTCACCAGTGGGATGCGGCAGAAATATAGCATTCTCTCACCGGGTTGAATCTTCCCAAAGGAGATGAGCAGCTTCCTGAAGACTGGCTCCCCCATTGTCAGAGGGATGCAATAACAGAACCTCCTTAGAACTTGGTGGCATCTTACGTGCAAAAAAGCCTGTGTCCCATAGTCTTTTCAAGGAAAAGACCCAATGAAGCCAGCAGAGTTCACACGACCGATATGTGGCACAGAAGTAAAATTCATACTGAGTCTTATGGATATTTGAGTCTTGATGTTCACCCATCCTAGAAGGGTGCTGGCCAGTGTGCTGAGCTGGAGAGACAGGAATAACTGTGTGTTGCTAAGATAAAGTCTGGATCACAGGGCTTCTGTTGAAAGATCCAGGCCCTAAATCTTCACAGCACATCCACCTGACCAGTGCTTTCTCTTTATCCTCTTTTCCATCCAAGAGGCCAAGCGACAGTGGGAAGCCAAGATGGGCAACTGTTGTCTCTGCATAGGCCTGCTGCTGCGCGCTGCCTACCACCATGGATGCTCAGGTCAGGATTCTGGCTTAATGTTTCAAAGACAAAGTCAATGCGGCTCAGGGCCACTGAAGGGTTGTCACAGGATATTAGGAGAAAACAGCTAGAAGTGGATGTCTTGGGAGCTAAGATTGAAGCCTAGTTGATGTGGACTCTCATCCCTGGCCTCCTGCTTCCTCTCTACACATCTACTCTTCCTCTCTTCTTGCAGTTGATCTTCCCTTTCTTACTCACCCTGAAGCCCACCCCTACCCACAACCTCATATGGAAGCCATTCTTCTTCCAGGCGTGACTTGCTGTGACCCTCGGCTGTAATACCAGACAGACACTTTTGTTCTTCCCTTTACTTCAAGTTCCCAAGTGCTGCTCCTCCTGTTTTCCTTAGGATGTCAGACCATGGGACATCACCAGCTTTGGGTCTTGAGTGCCCTGTAGTTCTGTTAGTTGTCATTGGGACTACATAGAGACACTAGGCATTTAAAACACAGCCTTTGGTGGCCACAGGGATTATGAGTAAAGCAGATGTGATCCAAGGGGAATGCAGGTGCTAGGTTAGGATTAGCATCTCCGGTGTAGTGAAATGTTGGCTGTCATTGGATAATACAAATATGTATAATACATTTCATATTGACTATGTTTTACCCATTAGGTTAGGTGTTAGGAAAAGAAATTATAGAACAACCCTTATTCTTTAGCAGTTAATAATATGCTTGGGAAGGATAAAAGCATGCACATAAATAATTAATACTAAATAATAGTAAACTAGTTAGTAGACATCATTCATCCTGTCAGAATGTTTTGCAGGGTCCCAGACATAGCATCTAATTAATGTTTCTTGTGGTTTGTCTCATTAGCTTTCCACATCAATACTCTGACCAGAATTGTCATGGAAGGAGGGCCACACGAGAATTTCAGTCATTGAATTGGATCCCAGAGCTCCTCAGATGCTTCCTGACAGTCTCCAGACGCTGGGGTTCTACATCTTGGTACCTCTGCACAATGTCTAGCTGCAGGATGCTACCTCACCTTCAGGCAGGTCATGGTGGACCCTTCACTGAGGTATGGAGGGACTGGACATGGATACTTGCTAGGTCCCGACATGCTCAGAAGCAGAATTCAGAACCTAGCAGTGGGGAGAAGCAGCCTCATTTGATTCCTCTCGTTCTGTGAAGTGTGTGTGGATGTCCTTTGAGCTAGATAACTGTACTTAGGGTGTGAACTAGGGACCAGGGTATTCGCCATGATAGCAACTTCTATAGATGTGACCTTGCGAGGTCAGTAGAACTTAGATGGAGCTAAAATGAGTGGGAAAGTTGATTCAGCGTTTAAACATAATTAAAAAAAACCATTTTATTTGTTTATTTATTTGAGAGACAGAGAGAGTTGAGTATTGGAAGCTCGTTGACTCTGTGCTGTTGGGTATTATAGCCAGTGTCCCCTTGCCAGTGTTTGTCACACTCTCCTGTTGCTGTTGTCCACCTGATGTTGGCCAGGAAGTCATGGCTACCCTCTGCTCATGCCATCCATCATTTTCCCTGCCATCCTTTCAAGTCTGTAAGCCAAAATCAATCAATTCCTCCACAAGCTGCTTTTTGGTTGCGTTGTTTGTCACAGCAATGAGAAAGCTGGCTACAAGATACCACTTTGTGTATCTGGCTTTATGCGGGTACTGGGAAACCAAACCCATTCCATCAGGCTTTGTAAGCAAGTGCCTTTAATCACTGAGCCATCTCTCCAGACCCTAAAATATATTTTTATTTGAGAGAGACAGCAGAGAGAGAGAGAGAGAGAGAGAGAGAGAGAGAGAGAGAGAGAGAGAGAGAGAGAGAGAGAGAGAGAGAATATGTGGGCCAGGGCTTCTTGCTGCTGCAAATGAACCCCAGACACAGGCACCACTTTGTGTATCTGGTTTTATGTGGGTACTGGGGAATCAAAGCCTGATTGGCAGGCTTTGCAAGCAACTGCCTTTAACTGCTGAGCCATCTTCCCAGCCCTGATCCAGCTTTTATCAGAGCATATGCTAAAATTGTGGAGAAGAGAGGAGTGGGAAATTATGTTCTCCAGCTGCTGATTTTTGTTACGATTTAACGAGGCTCATTTATTAGTGTCTGTGCATTCAAGATTTGTGCCTGTCATGCTCAAGTGTATGTCTGGCTTTACTTTGCAGTTTAAACATTTGAGACTTTTGCTTCATTTGTCACTTACCAAAGGACATAATTAACAGCATCCTAAACACTGGGACATCAAAGATGAGCAGACAAGGTCTATCTAGGGCAGAGTAGGCAGAGGCCCTGGGCCAGGGCAGAAATATCTCTTCTCAAGGAACTTCAGTCCTCATCCATGAAACTGGAGTATTCATAAGGATCATAATTGGATCCTTGCTTGCTTTGAGGGAGAATTGGGTTAATAACGTCTTCGTACATGGCTCTCTGCCAGAGACTGCATTTTGACCTCAAGTGGACAGCACTCCCCACACCAGCGGACACACCACAGCCACTACAACTCTTGGTGTGCTCCACGCTATAACCTATGTTTTACCTCTCAAGAGAGTTCTAATAACCTTACAAATTTCAGATATACCCAACTCATGACCAGCAAAGTCTTTCCTTGTCCTATTATTTTGAAATGAAAAAAATCTCCTTTGTGTACATTACAAATATTCTTCCCAAAATCCACTCTGTATTGTTTCCATTTTTCTTAGTTAGACACAATGTATGATCTGAAGTTATTGATCTTCTCCAGATGGTTCTTCTCTAGAATGTTCTGAGAATTAAAAAAAATATTTTATTAATTTATTTGAAAGAGAGAGAAAGAGAGAGGGTGGGGAGAGAGATGTGCAAGGCATTCTAGGGCCTCTTGCCATTGAAACAGAGTCTAGCTGTACATGCCATTTTGTGTACCTATCTTTATGTGGATACTGGGGAATTTAACCCAGGCAACAGGCTTTGAAAACAAGCACCTTTAACTACTGAGCAATCTTCCCAGCCCACAGAACATTTTTGATTACTATGTATTCACATGAATATGTCTTCATGTGTGTCAGTTTCATGTGCATGTGTGCAGGTGCATATGCCTGTGAACCTGTGCATGTATGTGTGTGCAATTGCACGTGTGTGCTGAGACCAGAGAACAACCTGGGGTGTTGCTCCTCAAGGGTACCATCCACCTTTTTTTTTTGAGATATGTCTCATTCCTATACAGCTTTCCAGGTAGGTTCCACTGGCTGGCCAGTGAGCACCAGAACTGTCTCCCCATGCTGGGATTGCTCGTGTGTGCACCATGACCAGCTGTGTTTATATGATTCCATTGTAGGAATGGAGATAGGTCCTAATGCTTGTTCAGCAAGCACTTTATCAACTGAGCTGTCTCCCCAGCATAGCACCCAATACCCAGGCTAGCCTTAAACTCACAGCTATTTATTTTTGTATCTGTGTAGTTCAATGGAACTTTTTACCCATGTGACTATTGACTTCTTGAAATAAAGCTGCTGATTATCTGAATTTTCAATTTGATTCAATTGGATTCATATAGACAACCATGTGGGTGACCAGTATATCAGACAGGAAACTTTAATTTATTATGACCCTCACATATACAGAATATCGGCTGTTTTCACACTTAAAACATCCCAAGAGATTAGATTTGGGTAGATAACAGCACTAATTTCAGGAAAAATTAATGGACAGATTCTACTTGCTGTCAACTCCTCCCAAAGTGACCTTCACAGAGCCTGACTGTGGGCTGTGTGTGAATCAGCCATCTAAGCACAGTAACAGGCATGTACTGATGCTTTGGCTGGAACACACCCTGATGGGTGGATGACTGCTGTCTTCCAACCCAGCCTCATGTTCTCACGATTGGGCATGAAAAGGCCTCTCTCAGGAGAATGATCTTGTGGCCATTTCTTGCATCAGGTAAAGAGGCCAGGAAAAACGTTCATCTGTGTGGAATTCTGGCCAAGGCTGCTGAGCACAGTGGGGCAGGCTGGGCCCTGGGTGCTGGTGGCACTCAGATGCCAGGGTGGAGGGCTGTGATCCCAGATGGCCACAGCATTGCCTGCCATCTGTTAGCAGTTGGGTCGAGAGTTTGGTCTGACAAAACAGAGCCAGACAGCTGGTATCAGATATTAGAGAATGGAAGCCCAAATTGTAGGATGGGATTTTTTTTAACAACAAGGCTGCTTCTGAGCCTGGGATTCTAGTAAAGGGCATAGAAATCTCTGCTATAAGGCTAGCTAAAAGGCTGAGGAGCTTCTGAGCTCACAGCTATTCCTCTTCTCTCTCTCTCCCTATCCCTCCTTCCTTCTCTGTTGTTGGAGATAGACCTTACTAGGTAATCCAGGCTGGTATGGATGTCATAAACCTTTGTAGTGCCAAGGTTACAGGCACGAGACGCCACATTCATCCTTACAGCTAATTATATTTTAGTGACCTCTTATATGCTCATGGGAGAGTACACAGCACTTTAATTCTTAAACCAGTTAGATTGTGTTCAAATACCATGCTGTCATAGAATTGATGCACCATTTCTGCAATATAATTGGGATTAACTTTCCTGTGACATACATCTCAAAATCAGCTATTATCACTCCCAGGAATAGTGTTTGGTTGAGGAGAGATGCTACAGTAGGATTCCTTTCAGAATTAATCATCGTAAATTAAATTAGGAAGTCCCATGTTTCTGGAGTGGCTGGGCTCCTTGGATATTGAGATTTCTCCCACCTTTACATGGAATCTCGAATGTCCTAAAAGCAAAAACCACTGACACAAAGTGACAGGCTCTGCTCTGTGACTGGTGTCGCTTTGACATGCAGCAGAGACAACTTTGCAAAGTAGACACAGGCTGTTGGCCTGCAAGCAGAACCACTTCCATCCTTTCCATTAAAAGTATAGCTCTGGGGCCTACGAAAGAGCTCAGTCAGTAAATTTGCTTGCTGTGCAAGCATGCAGACCTCATTTTGAGCCCAAGAACTCCCATAAAAATGCTAATGTGTGCTGGTGTGTGTTTTCAACCTCAGTGTTGGGAGGCAGAAGCAGGTGGATCACTGGGGCTCGCTGGCCTATAGTGTAGCCTACTTGGTGAGTTCTAGCCCAGTGAGAGACTGTCAAAAAAAGGAGTGGGGTGGGCAGGTGTAGTGATGGACACCTTTAATCCGAGCATTCAAGAGGCTGAGGTAGGAGAATCAATGTGAGTTTGAGGCTATCGTGAAACTACATAGTGAATTCCAGGTTATCCTGGGGCCTGGGATAGAATGAGACCTTACCTCAAAAAAAAAAAAAAAAAAAAAAGGAATCCCACCTAGAGGTGTCACCTAGCCTTTATATGCATGTCCAAGATGCATCCCCTCCCACACACATGTGTGCTCATACACCTTGGACACATGAACACATGCACACATTATACACACATAATGTGTGTATGGAAAAGGAATAGTTCCCATGCTCAGAGATAAAGAAATGAGCTGGTGTGATTCTCGTCTTCCAGCTGCTGCTGGCATGAGCCATCCAGCCACGGGCTGGAAGGAAGCCAAGGCCTAGTATCATTAAAGCAAGCTGAGGAGGTGCAAATGTTTCAGTGTGAAACCAGGGCATGAATTCCAGTCTTGTCTGCCAAGCCGCCCTGTGATGAGGATGCTCTTAGTGAGCTATGTGTGGAAGGCGCTTCTGAAAAACCCAGCTTTCCAGTGGGATGCAACCAGAGAAGACGTGTTTCCCCCAGAAGGTGGTTTCTACCCATGTGGAAAAGACATTAGTGGGAAGAACCTGCTGCCCGAGAATGGGGCGGCAGGAAGCACAGCCCAGCTAATTTATGAGGTCAGGTGCTGGACACCTCACCATTGCAGGCCAGGCTAGGCTAGGCCCCTTCTCTTCCAGCAGGGCCTCCCAGGCCAGGGGCTGAAGAGCCTCCAAACCTTTCCATTGATAGGTTTATCTGATCAAAAGCTGGAAACCCGGAGACTTCAGGTTTCTCTCTCTCTCTCTCTCTCTCTCTCTCTCTCTCTCTTTCCTTTCTTTCTTTCTTTCTTTCTTTCTTTCTTTCTTTCTTTCTTTCTTTCTTTCTTTCTTTCTTTCTTTCTTTCTTTCTTTCTTTCTTCTTTTTGGTAGTTCTGCTTTGATACTAAGTTGGCTCTTGAATGATATAATGGATAGTTGGATTCCAAGTTTAGATCCATAAGGGATTCTAATCTTGGGATATCTTGGAACACACAGTGGATTTCTCTAGGAAATCTCATTTCAGAGGCACCCGAGTCCAACATAATGATAGTGCTGCGGTGTTGCTAGTTTTGAAAAGCAGTCTCTGTGAATAGAGTGTTCTCTGATTCTTTGAATATTAAAAAAAATTAAAAGATGGAAAAGAAAGGTTAAGCAAGCAGAAAGACTGTTTTAAGGGAAATGTGAATGTCACGCACATGATGGATGTTCTCTGGAAGTCAAGCACCTTACTGCAGATACTGGTGGCCCCTGTATCTGCAGAAGGGCTTCTCTTACAG
This sequence comes from Zapus hudsonius, assembly GCA_004024765.1. NCBI lineage: Eukaryota > Metazoa > Chordata > Mammalia > Rodentia > Dipodidae > Zapus > Zapus hudsonius. The sequence continues at coordinate 7,635 of PVHP010038954.1, read as the reverse complement.
AAAGAAAGAAATGCAGCATCCTTCATGTACAACCAGGCCACTGCACACCCTTCCAAAGGAGGCTGGAGGTTAAGGGGGTTTATTGCTCCTTCTTTCAGTCCCAGAAGCATGGAGGTACATAGTGGGCCTGGAGGGCTTCATTTGGGTAAGCCATATTTGTCATATCACTAGGAAAAATACTCTGGTAACATTGCTTCCTTTGCAAGCATGCTCTAGAGAAATGGCTAATCACCTCACAAACTCAGCCCTCAAGAGTGTCAGCATATCAGAAGCCTAGGACACTGAATAGGATCTCATTACGGCTTGAATATAAACTGTTCCCCAATAGGCTCATGTGTTTGAACATTAGGCCCCCCAGGTGAAGTTTGGGCTATCTCTACCAGGTGGAGCCTGGCTGGAGGAAGTGATTCCTTGGAGGTGGGTCTTAAGGTTTTGTAAGTCCACTTCCTGTTTGTTCTCTGCTTCCTGACTCTGCACCTTCTGTAGCCATGCCTTCTCCTTCATAAAACTTCCCCTCAAAACTGAGAGCTGAATTAAATAAACTCTTTTCCTTCCATAAGTTGCTTCTGGTTTGGTATTTGTTCACAGCAGTGGGAAAGTAATTAACATAGACCTGTTCAATTATTGTGCTATTTCTACAGAGAACTTTAGGGATGAAAGATGATTCCTAGCAAAGAGGAAATCAGATCCATCCCTACAAAGCTTGTGAGCTGGAGTTTGAAATGGTTAGTCCAATAGCCCACAACACCTGCCTTTCTCAGAGAAGCTTCACATCTACAAGGGTGGTTTTATGAACGGGGGTGAGGGATGTGAGGGAGGAGGATCGCTAGCATAGAAACCAGTATGCAATTCCTAAAGAAGTTAATGGAATTATAAATGACCCAGCAACCCCAATCCTGGGTGCACAACCCAAAGAGAAGAAACCATTAACTCAGACATCTGACCTGCCTTGCTTTTTGTAGCGTTATTCACAGTAAAGCAAACAGAGAGCTCGAATGTAGAGCTAGAGAACACACCAGTGGGTACTAGAGGAGGAAGGGAAAGAAGAAGGGGGAGAAGTGAGTTAAGGGACACAAAGAACCATGTGAAAAGAACTGATGGAAAAACCTAGACACGTCATATACAACACGAGGACTAGTAATAAAATTGTGCTAAGGTTCTTACGAAATCAATAGAAGATGGTTCAGTGGGAAAAGGACTTGCTGTGCAAACATGACGTGATTTCAGGTGCCCTGGACTCACATAAAGCCAGATGCTGGAGGGTGAGTGTCTGTAATCCCAGCTCACAACTCTGAAATGGGAAGCAGAGGCACGAGAATCCTCTGGCAACTTCTCAGGCCAGCTAGCCTAATAATGTACACAGCAAACGTCAAGGGAAACTCTGTCCCAACAAGATGCACAGTGAAGACTGACACCTAAAGTTGTCCCCTGAGACAGACAGACAGACAGACAGACAGACAGATACATATGTGGAGAGAGAGAGAGAGAGAGAGAGAGAGAGAGAGAGAGAGAGAGAGAGATAAAAGAGTAGATTTTAGCTGCCCTTGTAATGAAATGGTAGCTGTGTGAGATGATAGGTTGGTCCATACACTGTAGAAACCACATGACCCTATGTATTTCAGAAAAGCCTGATATAAACCTCAAATGAGCACAATATAACTTAGTATGAAATAAACTAATTAGGGATAAAATTTTCAAAGAAACATGCAAGAGCAGAGAGCACTGTTTTGAATCTGGCCCTGTCTTTAGCAAAAGTGGGGGTGTTCAGGCCTCCAACTACTAAGATTGGAGGTGTTGACCAGAAAGGAAAATTGAGCTTCTTCCCTTTCCTATCCCTGGATCTGCTGAAGGATGTCTGTGCCCTGGAAAGTCACAGGCCAGAAGGCAGAGCTGGTATGAAGCTTCAGCACACCCTGCCACACTAGGGGTCTGGGGCAGAAGGATTGAAGGTCACCTCCTGCCTGAAGAAATGTCAAGGCAGGTCTGCATGGGACTCCCTTGGAGGACCGCAAAAGAGGGCCTGGAGGGGAAGTGGGTGTGGCTCAGCGAGAGCAGCAATGAGAGATTGGGTTGATGAGCTGATGTAGGAAATGTACATGCATTCTACTAACCAAGAGAGTGACTGCCACAACACAGGAAATACTGGAAGGCTTTCTTCAACACAGCAGACCTGTGAGGAGCCCAGAGATTCCCCTCCTTTCTCTTTCCTGGCCTCAGTAGTGAAGCTGGAGAGACATGGAAACCCCAGCTAACATTCTGTGGAAGATCATAGCTCAGAGAGTAAGTGCTGACTTTTGGACAGCATTCTTGCTCCATAGAGCAAGGGTGGGGAAGACTGAAGACACCCATCTCTGATGGAGAAAATCAGAATATTTTCCAAAAAATCTAAAGTGATAGAAAATTCATACTATCCCATAAAAGACTCTCACACGGGCCTTCTAATTTTCAAATAGACTGCGCCTTATAGCAAGCACAGAAGCAGTGTCAGTGTTTCATATGATGGAGGAAAAACTGAGCTCCTTGTTCTCACGGAGTGACTTCCCTGGCTCGTGCATGTCCTTGAGAAATCTCAAGGGTGACTTCCACAATAATTGCCCTGTGTCTCATCATTTGAATCAGATCTCATCTGTAGCCTTTACCGTCTCATTCCTGGGACAAATAACCAACCCAAAACAACTTATGGAGGAAGGAAAGGCTCTTATCTTGACTTACAGTTTTTTCCAAGCCAAATAATTTATTTATTTATTTATTTATTTATTTATTTATTTATTTATTTTTATTGTCCATAATGAGTTACAATATTTAGTGGGCAAACAATTTCAAGGAGAAATTTCATCATGGTCAGCACTGCAAAGTTGACAACTGAGCATCACATCTTGTCATATCAGCTGAGAGACAGCAGCAAACGTGAGATAGCTAGCAACTGCAAATAGGCTGATCATGAAAATCCCAAGGCCCACGCACCAGTGGCCCACCAACCCCAGCAAAGTTCCACCCCTAGAAAGGCTCTACCAGCTGAGAACTGAGGTAAAAGCTTAATCACAGACACTTGAGACTATAGAAAACCTGTTACATCCAAACTACCACACTGTGTAAGGTACAGTTTAAAAGCAAACAACAATTACCTAGGGTCAACTTGGGGAAAGAGTTAAGATCTCAGCTGTCAATATACTGAGTGGGAGAAAGTAGATTTCCTGATGAAATCATCTTGAAGGAAAGAAGTTCCCTTACTAATACGGAAACAGACTGATCCCTCAAATTAAAACAAAATCCAAAATGCAAGACCAAAATAATGGAATAGTAACCACAAAAAAAAAAATAGCACAAGAAGGGAAAAATAAAAACAGAACTAGAACTTGCAAAGTGGAGGTCAAGAATGAGTTATTTACTAGGAAGCAAGGTCCTTCTTTATTTCATGAATGATCTTTATTATATTACTTAAACCTTTTTATACTTGACTATCTATGTTTAAGGGTAAATTATGTAAGATGTATATTAAAAGATAGTAGAAGTGAAGCAGAAACCCTCACTAGCTGAGAGAGGTCCCAAGAGGGAAAATGCCTTGAATATTTTCAAAAAGAAATGTGTGTGTTAATACTGAATGATGACATTGTATCGTTTTATTAAAAAGATAAGTAGAAACAAGATTTTCATGCTTTAGACTTCACCCTTTCTACTTTCCAACCTGTGGAACTGAGTCATGCACACAAGGGTCAGAGTGAACAGCTGAGGTGCTGCATGAATGTAGAACGTTAGAAAAAGTTCCCAGGAAATCCAGAAGCAGCGTTCCTTGTAGCAAACATGGGAGAAGATTAAGGATCCTTGGGAGGAACTCTAACACCAGGTTCTGATGACATTAAGTTATGCAGCATCTGAGCTCATTCCCCGACCTGAAAGAGCAGTCCTGTTTCATGAGTGTCTTCTTGAAAAACATTGCACACATAGCTTTGAAAAGAAAAGAGTCTTCTGTCTCCCTAATACCCCCGTCTTTCTTCTTTGTCTGAGCTCCTTTGTGAACTTCTCTCTCACAGACTGTAAAAATCTGTGCTAGTTCATAGATGGAGATCTTACAGACTTGCAAAACTGCCAAAGACACCTCAGTTGTACATATTTGGGGGCACAGCTCATATCTGTCCTTGGAAACTCTAAGCATAAGCTGTTGGGTTTGGTTTTTCCAAACCCATTGTTTCAATTTATTATTGCTTTGATGTTTATTGTTGCAGCAAGGAGAAAGTGACATAGCCAATGGCTCTTCTCCAGGAATTGAGGAGAGGAATCCTCTTAATTGGCTTACAGTAAATGTAATCTATAGGGCAGGACTTGGGTTAAATTTGAAGAAAATTTAACAGACATCTCATTTATCAACTCACCGACTATCTGATTAGTTCCCTTCATTCAGTACCAAAACAGAAAACACTCTGGATTCAAAACCAATGCCTGGTATCTTCTTATCATACTCCATGCTGCAGAACTCGTGTCTTAGAAATCAAATCTTGAATATCTACTTTAGGTTGGAATTTACTGTTTGACATTTTACGTAAGCCCAAAGAAATACTCGCATGGAATGAAATGAGAAGTTATTAGGAACTATCTTGCCAAAAGTCAAAAGGTAAGACAGTCACTTGCATATTTTAATAGGAAGTACTCATTCATATGATGTAGTGTGCATATTTTATTAATTAACCTCCACGTGGTTTATTAGATTTATTTCTTGGACAGAACTAAGTTGAATAAATTCTTATGATGTGCATCAGCTTTAGCTTACACCCCTGTTGTTTCCAAGGTACAGTGAAGACAAAACACTAGTTACAGTGAATGACCTTTAATGACATGCCGATGGCATAAAAATAAAGATAATAAACAATTACTCACTCTGTATGCTTTTTTGCATAGTGTGGCTGACATTTGAGTCTGATTTCTTTGGCTATTTTAAATATATTTTAAATATAACTATAGCCAGGCTTCTCAAACTATTTATTTTTTTGAAAAAAATTATATAACATGCAAATTAATAAAACTGCTTGAAGCTGACTGAGATTCCCAGGGAGCGTCTTTTACCATGAACTGGCAGATTTAAGGGCCTTTCTCTTTCTGGTTAGTTAGCTGTATCATGAGACAAAGCCTGTTCAGGAAGAAGCAAGTTTTCAATTAAACTAGCCATGTGGCTGAGCCCACTGGCTGCTTCCCACACTCAGAAACATCTGTGGTGTCCCCTCACTGCCCAGGCCTAGAGCAGAGACTGCTTCCTGCAGGCGTTAATGAGCTGGCTTCCTATGCCATCCAGGTAGCTGCCTGCACATCATGAGGATGGCTGAGGCAGTGTTGGGGGCAGAAATCCCAGTCCCTTCCTCCTGCTTGAGTCTTCTGGCCTCTCTCCCCTTTGTAAGGGTGGTAGTGCAAGCCTGCTTTCATCCACACACACATTCAAATAACAGAGTAGCATAGGTTGAGCAGATAGCAGTCATGATGCCCAGAAACCATGTAAAATGCTGAGTGTGCATACATGTACCACACATGCACAAGAGCAAAAACAAATTAAGATTTTAAGTGCAAACAGTTTTGTGCAATCTAAAATAAAGGCGTGGATCACACAAACTTTTTGAACATTGACAAATGCTGGATACATCCAAAAGGGGAAGGAAATACCAAATCAATTGGAGAAGAATTCCTAACAGAAATGTTTTGGCTAAGGGAGGGTTTGACATAATCACCTTTAAAATACTTTCAAAAGCATTCTAGAACTTTTGGAATCCAAAATATTCATGTTTGCTACACCTTGCTCACCAAATACACATATGATGGGTCATTGCGAGCAGCTAAATTTTATACTTTATTTTCAAACAAACATGAGAAAATAATTAAGAAAATTTCCTTGATATCTACAGAGTTCATGTCAGAAGGCTGTGGCCTAGTTAATAACTCAGAACAGATCACAGATTTGTGAAATCCTTCCTTGCAGAAATAAAGCACATTTCAGTTTAGAATGTATGTTACAGTCACCCTGAGTCAGCAGCTTCTCATTCCCAGCTGTAGTTCTCCAGGGCATTGTGTCATGTGCTGGAGACAGACATGGATAAAGCCTGATTTCAAGACTATTAGCTGCTTGACTTCTCTGCTGAGAAAATTAAGTGAATTCCCAACAGGCACCTAACATGATGGCCCTTTGAAGAGAATGGTAAACTCATCTCTTGGGTTCTCTGGATGGAAATGGTTCATGCTTAGCATACTAACCCTGGGGCAAGCAGAGGGAAATGGCTTTTAGAAGTCTCTACTGGTTCACTCATTCATTCATGGAACACAGATTCATGGAGCACGAGTCAACATCTGCAAGGTTCTTGAGTGTTGACTGATGCTCTGGACAGTGCGTTTGGAAGAAGCAGCAAGCAGAACCAGGACTCATCATCAGGGAAGAGAAGTCATTTGACTGTGGCTTGGCCCCATGTCTTGGGCAGGGTGGAGGGTAGTTGATCACAGTGCCTGGGGAAGCAAAGAGAAGTGGACACTTCTTTTTATTCTGTCTGGACCTCCAGCCTATGAGCTGGTACTTCCCACATTCAGGGTGGCACAGCCACCCAGATTGATTGTCCCTGGAAAGGCCCACATAGACACCCAGGGTGGTGAGCTTTGGTCATTCAGTAGGGGATTCTAAATCTAGGGCTGTGCTTACAAAGTTTATAGCTCTATAGAGAGAGCACAACGCTTTGATTCTTAACATTTCCTTTCCACATGTAACTGTCAGATTAGTTTATCTTTTGTTTGCATTGTTTTAGGATGTTTGATTAAAAATTATGTTCCTTTTGCTGACTTGAGTATCACAAAACATTGCTAATTTAATTTTGGCTGGAAATGAGGACAAAATTTTCAACAGTTTATGTAATGAACCTAAACCTATCTCTACCATTTGGTATTATGTGCTAATGTGAAGCAGTGTTCTCAGCATTGATCATTATAAAATCAATGTATTGATCAAATATGCAAAGTTTTGAAGATGTTCTACTTCCTCTGGTATCAAATGTTCAGCCAAGATTCTTTAGGCAAGAGTAAGGAAACACATTCATCTCCTTACTATGCAAATTCACCTATAATAAATGGTAAATAAACACCTGAAAATGAATTTCTTTATGAATTATTAGCAGTAAACATTTGATTTGTATAGTCATTGCATATATCTATATACCCAGGGTTGCATAAAAAATCCTCAGGTGAAGAGTCAAAGGTAGAAAAAGCTTAAGAAGCCCGGGCTTAGCATACACAAAGCCACAACTTCAATCCTGACTCTGAAAAAAAAATGTTTTGTAAGTTCCTAATAGAAAAAGATCATGGCCTTTAGAATTAGAAAAAAATTGTTTACAGCCATACAACCCTGAATGCACCTGATCTCATCTGATCTTGGAAGCTAAGCAGGGTCTGGTCTGGTTAGTCTTTGGATGGGAGAAGTAGAAAGATTGGAAGATGCAGCTTTGCCCTGCCAAGTAATAGATTTGAGCAATCATGTAACCTTCCTTAAATTCAGTCTTAGGGTCCCTTGAATGAGCCTAGGTTTACTTCATGAGGTTGTACATAGGTGTTAACTGTGGTGTGCCTGGCATGTCTAATTTACATTATATTAAGGTAGCTGTTATTGTGAAGGTGGGT
>PVHP010038953.1:0-16603 GCA_004024765.1 Zapus hudsonius | reverse complement strand
TGCCATCTCCATCTGCTCACACCAGTCCATCTTTACATAAAACAACCCTGCACAGGTTCCCAGGACACAGGCAGACAGAACACAGCAAGCCTTTCACACAAACTGCTTCTGGCACAGTCCTGATAAAGTTCTTTCTCCCCCTCGTAAGCCAAACCTCACAGTCCATAGTTCTCATTACATTCAGGTCTTTCAACTCTGAACAGAATGATCCATGAAGCTGTACTCACAAAACTGCGAGGCATCTCTTAGGCTGAGAGTTCAAATCCTTCCACATTCCTCCTGTAGATCACTTCCAGAAAACCAAAGCCACAAGATCAGGGTTTCAGCAGCAACAGATGACCCCCACATCCTGGTACCAAAACTGTTGTAGTCACCTTTCTAGTTGCTGCGGAGAAAGAACCCAAACAAAAGCGGCTTGTGGAGGAATGGGTTTATTTGGCTTACGGACTCGAGGGGAGACTCCATCATGGCAGGGAAGATGATGGCATGAGCAGAGGGCTGGACATCACCTCTGCCACAGCACTGCAAACAGCGGCAGAAAGGTGTGCCAAATACTGGCAAGGGGGAGCTGGCTTATAACCCCATAAGCCCGCCCCTGACAACACAGCTTCATCGAGGTTGTAAAACCCAAACTGCCATCAGCTGAGGATCGATCTATCAGAACACATTCATTTGTTTGTGGGGGACATCTGGATCAAACCATGACAAGCCTTATTCACATGGCACTGGTATTGTAACATGAAATATACAAGATTGAAGAGTTTGTGGCATCTTCCTCCGAGAAGATGAGCCACCGAGGCTGGGAATCTGAGACAGGATCAGATTTTCTGCAAAGAGGCTGGGAATCTGAGACAGGATCAGATTTTCTGCAAAGAGGATCAGATTTTCTGCAAAGGAGAAGCCACTGTGTAAAGCCGTGTAGATGAAAGTAAAATTGCAATGGATCACCTAGGATATTGCAGATGACAGGACCAAGGACATATGCTGATGACCAGCCCAAGAGAGGCTCTGTGTGCTACAGGCAGCTAGAAGGACAGAGCTACACAAGTGGAGCCCGGATTAGTCCATCATGAGTCCCAAATGCTGGACATGGAGCTGCACAATTTGAAGTTTGCCCTGCTGAGTTTTGCTTTTTTTTTTGAGTCTTGCTTTTGTGTGATCTTGCTTTGCAACAGTCCCATTGGGGTGTTTACTTGATGCATTGTATATTGGAAGTGTGTAACTTGTTTGTTGATGCTATAGGAACTCACAGCAAAGAGTTTGCCTGAGTCTCAGAGGAAACTCTACTTGGACTTTTTTGTGGTTTTTTTTTTTTTTTTGGTTTTTTTTTTATACTTTTGAACAGATTTAGACCATTAAAGACTATGGAACTTTTGAAGTTGAATAGGATACATTTTGATAGCCATGAGCCTATGGGGACAAAAGGTAGAAGGCTATGGCTTAAAAGTGATTTGTTTGAGTGTTAAATTGACCAAAGGTAGACTATGATGGTTAATTTTGCTAATCAAAGTGATAGGATTTAGAACCACCATGGAAACACATGAGTGCACTCTAGCTTGACTCTGCCCTGAGACCTGGCTCAACCCTGCTGTGGCTCTGCCCACCTCTGGGTTCATTAATATCTCATCTAACCAGTGGGGTGATTCTGTTTGCATCTTTTTTTCCTTTGGGTTTTGGAGGTAGGGTCTCACTCTAGTCTACCTCTAGGCTGACCTGGAATTCACTATGTAGTCTTAATCTCACGGAAATCCTCCTATGTCTGCCTCCTGAATGAGTGCTTTGATTAAAGGCATGCACCACCACGCCTGGCTCTGCAACTTTTATAGCTCTGTGTCTCTGCCTCCAGTAAGATATTTTTGAACCTTTAACTCTGCTATGGCCTCTTTTACCCTTTTGTAACCTTTTTGTGACCTACATGTATACCAAACAATACCTGTGTGATATGCAATGTGTGATTAGAGAGTTGATATTAATAACTTACTGGAATTAAAGAATTTATTTTTGCCAATGGCTAGCTATTAAGGAAACTACCTGGAAAACCACAGCCAAGGAAGCTGATTTATATGGCTTGTGATTTTTTTGTTTTTCAATAAATTTTATCATTGTAGAAACATGCCCACCGATGTTTTGTCATAGCATATTCATTGCAGTAACTCCTCACCTGTGCTCCTATAAGTAAGCCCAATACATTGATTGCTTCACCAAGATAAATTTGGATGGCATTGTTTCTTTGCTCTGTCATTGGTGCCCTGTCTGGACTCAATAGATACTTGTTTGCATCTCCCCAAGAAAACAAAAGCAACACTGTAATTTTCTAAAGGTAAGTTGGTGCATTTCCTACTTATTAATATAACATACACCACAGAGTCAGGGGACAACAAATGAATACTAACACCAAATGAGGTAGACTTAGGAAGCCTCAGTGTAACTTTGGTTTTGCCTCCTAAACAGCTCAGCTCAGGTTTTATACTTAAATAAAGCATCTTTTTGAAACTTTCAGAGTTTTTTTTTTAATCCAAACTGTGCACAAAAGATTGTGAGCCTGTAAAAGAGAAAACCATGGTGCTTACACTTTATAATCTGGCTCTCTTCTAGAGAAAGCTATGATTTTAATCACTGACTAAATAGTACTTGATATCTTGAGAAAGGAAAACTTGAATCCTAGCTCTGATGTCATATGTGGCTTGAAGGCCAGATGGCAGAGCTGGCCAAATGTAAGAAATTAAATTAACATCATTTTTTATATCTGCCTGAGTCTGTTCAGGATGCTGTAACCATATCATAGACAGAGTGTCTTAAAAACAATAGAAACTTACTTCTCACAGTTCTAGAAGAGTCAATGTCTGGATCATAGATGGTGCCTCCATGGTGTTAGTAAAGCTCAACCCTCATGACATAATCACCTCCATCACCTTCAGGATAATGATATCCACATTTAAACTACAACATGGGCCAAAAATTGAGTCCATTAAAATATTTTACAAAGCTTTCATAAGATGTAACTGTCTTAAAATTTTAAAACTGGACCCCACCTTTTTATTGATACCATAAAAACGCCTTTCAAGAAAGGAAGAGTTCCCGCCTATGTTTGTTTAGACTTCAGACCCTAGGCAAGGCCAGGTGAGAGAAAGCCTTTCCTTGGATCCCAACCAACCCATGCACCCCACGACCATGCCCACTGACCCCAGGTTTCAGGCCAGTCCAGCCCAGCCCCAGCCTGCTACTGTTGCTGAAGGTTTGAACATTCTCCACACTTCCTGACATGAGAGGAAACAAGCACATGTCAAAACCTCACCAGTCCTTGCTGCAATCTCATGCCAGGTTGCCAATTCTGCTGAGGGCCTGAGTAAAAGCAATGTCTAAACTGATCATAGGCAGATCACAACCAAGAACACACAGGTGGAGAATCTCAAACCAAGTTCGCCTAGCCACACTATGGAAGTCAACAATGAAAATATCAAAGAAAAAGCATAGATGCAAGTCCATGAGGAGATGACATGTTCAAGACATCTCTGCATGGATTCAATATCCAGAATATTAATGGAAATGGAAGCAAAAATTGACAATGGAAGTGAAAATGTACAGAATCAGCTTGCGAGCTTTGCCACCAGGCTCAATGCAATGGAGGAAAAACATGGACTTTGGTAGAACAGTAAATGAGATAAAGGCAAACCAACAATCAGAGGAGCACAAGAATCAGCTGGCTAAACTAACCAAAGACATAATCAAATACAAGAATGAGTACCAGGAAGCATTAAGTAAGACAACCATTGAAATGAAAATGCAACTCAACAAAGAGATGGAGACCATGCAAAAAGCCCTATTGGAAAACCAAAATCAAATGGAGATATTTAAAACATCTCTAGAATCCCTCACTATCAGAGTAAATAACCTGGAAGAGAGAACTTCAGACATGGAAGACAAAGCAGAAAAAAAGAGATTGGGATTACAGAAACTTGGATAAGTTCAAAAAAGATTGCAAACAAAATATAAGGGAACTATGGGACCCCTTTAAATGACCAAGCCACCAGATCATGGGGATACCAGAGGGGGAAGAAACCCAGGCTATAGGCATAGAGAACATAGTCAACAAATTTATTGAGGAAAATTTCCCCAATCTAACAAAAGAGGATCCCATCCAGATACAAGAAGCACACAGAACACCAAACAGGCAGGACCAAAGAAGACATTCCCCAAGACACATTGTAGTAAAAACCCTAAACAGTGAAAGCAAGGATAGTGTTCTAAAAGCAGCAAAAGCAAAACAATGAATCGCATATAAAGGCATATCAACAGAGTTACGCCAGACTTCTCCACAGAAACCATGAAAGCGAGAAGGGCTTGGAATGACATATTTCAAAGCTTAAATCACTTTGGCTTACAACCCAGACTATTGTACCCTGCAAAAGTATCCCTTATAATAGACAGAGAAAGGAAAATAGTTCAAGATAAAAGCCAGCTCTATAATTATATGGACACTAAACCAAACCTATAGAGAATTTTCCATGAAGTATTCAGCACAGAAGAGCCAAGCAACCAACCCCAAGAGCCCTCCAGAAGTTGGACACAATAATCAAGTCTAGAGGGGGACAAAATAACAAGAGAGGCATCAAATCCCATAAACCCTACACTATGGCAGGGATTGACTCAAGCCTCACAGTTATAGCTTTGAATATTAATGGTCTTAAATCTCCCATAAAAAGACACAGGCTAGCAGGATGGATCAGAAAAATGCATCTTTCTATCTGCTGCCTCCAAGAAACTCACCTCACCTCTAAAGACAGGAAACTCCCCAGGGTGAAAGGATGGAAGATGATCTTCCAAACTAACAGAAACAAAAAACAAGCAGGGGTTGCTACACTAATATCTGAGAAAATAGACTTCAAACCAAAATCAATTCAAAAGGACAATCCACTTCTTACTCATCACAGAAACAATCCAATAAGAGAATATCACCATCATAAACATGTGTGCACCAAATACAGGTGCACCACAGTTCATAAAGCAAAAACTAATGGAAAATAAAAAATAAACTCCAAGTCCATCATAGATGGAGACTTTGATTCACCACTATCATCTTTAGACATATCATCCAAACAGAAGATCAACAGGGAAATAATAGAACTCAATAACACCACAGATCAACTGGACCTAACAGACATATAGAGAACATTCCACCCCAACTCTACAGAATATATATTCTTCTCAGCAGCTCATAGAACCTTCTCCAAAATAAGACCACATATTAGGACATAAAACATGCCTCAACAAACTCAAGAAGATTGAGGTAGCATCCTGCATCATATCAGACCACAATGCATTGAAGCTGGAAATAATGAGAGAACAAACAGAAATCACACCAATTATTGGAGACTGAACAATATGCTATTAAACAAGGAGTGGTTCATTCAAGAAATCAAATTGGAAACTGAAATTTTCTTGAACTTAACAATAATGAAAATACATCATATCAGAACCTATGGGACACAATGAAGGCAGTCCTAAGAGAAAAATTTATGGCACAGAATGCCTTCATAACAAAGACAGAGAGATCCCAAATTAATAACCTAACCAGCTAAAAGCCTTGGAAAAATTAGAACAATCCAACCCTAGGAGCTCAAAATGAAAAGAAATAATTAAGATCAGAGCAAATATCAATGAATTAGAAACTAAGAAAATTATTTTAAAAATTGTGAAACAAAGAGCTGGTTCTTTGAAAAAATAAGTAAAGATTGACAACCCCTGGCCAATCTAACCAAACAGAAAAAAAGAGAAGGCCCAAATCAACAAAATCAGAAATGAAAAAGGAGAGATCATAACAGACACCAATGAAATTGGAAGAATCATCAGGACATACTTCAAATACTCTATTCTACAACATTGGAGAATCTGGAAGAAATGGACAAATTCTTAGACACATACCACCTGCCAAAACTAAACTCAGAGAAGATAAATCTCCTAAGTAAACCAATTACATCAATCAAAATTGGTGGGGCTGGAGAGATGGCTCAGCGGTTAAGGCACTTGTCTCCAGTGCCTAAGGCCCCAGGTTCAATTACCCAGGACCCACATGGGCCAGACCCACAAGGTGGTGGCCCTGGCACATTCTCAGTCTCTCTCTCTCTCTCTCTCTCTCTCTCTCTCTCTCTCTATATATATATATATATATATATATATATATATATATATATATATATATATATATATATACCTGCTTGAAAAAGAATAAATAAAATATTTTTTTAAAAATCAAAATTGATAATGTAATAAAAAAACCTCCCCAGAAGGAAAAGTCCAAGTCCTGATGGATTCTCAGCTGAATTCTACCAAACCTTCATCACAGAATGCAAACCACTCTTTCTTTTTAGAGTAATCAAAGAAAAGGAATGCTTCCAAACTCCTTCTATGAAGCTTACATCACTCTAATACCAAGACCAGACAAAGATAAATCCAGAAAGGAAAACTATAGACCTATATCCCTGATGAACTTAGATGCAAACATTTTGAATAAAATTCTTGCAACCCAAATTCAACAACATATTAAAAGTATTCTCCACCTCTACCAGGTTGGCTTCATCCCAGGGAATCCCACATGCTCATCTCAATCAATGCAGAGAAAGCCTTTGACACAATTCAACACCACTTCATGATCAAAACACTTGAAAGACTTGGAATAGAGGGCCTATACCTCAACATAATTAAGGCCATATACAAAACTCCTAAAGCCCAAATAATACTCAATGGGGAAAGAATCAAGGAGTTCCCACTAAATTCAGGAACAAGACAGGGGTGCCCACACTCAGCACTGCTCTTCAATATAGTCCTAGAAGTTCTAGCCAATTCAATAAGACAGGAGAAAGACATAAAAGGGATACAAATTGGAAAGGAAGAAGTGAAACTATCCCTTTTGGCAGATGACATGGCCCTATACATAACGGACCTGAAGAATAGTATCAGTAAACTCCTGAAGATGATAAACTTCAGCAAAGTGGCAGGATACAAAGTTAACACACAAAAATCAGTAGCCTTGCTGTCTGCAAATGACATGCATACAGAAAAAGCAATCAGCAAAACAGTACTATTTTTAATAGCCACAAACAAAATCAAATATCTTGGAGTAACACTGTCCAAGGAGGTGAAAGACTTGTATAATGAAAACTTAAAAATGCTCAAGAAGGAAATTGAGGATGACATGAAAAGATGGAAAGATATCCCATGCTCCTTGACAGGTAGAAATAATATCATGAAAATGACAATACTTCCAAAAGCTATATACAGATTCAATGCAATACCAATAAAAATACCAGCTTCATTCTTTGCAAACATAGAAAAAAATCATCTCCAAATTTATTTGGAATGGCAAAAGTCCTCGGATATCCAAAGCCATCCTTAGTAAAAGAGGCATGTCGGGTGGGATCACCATACGTGACCTAAAGATATACTACAAAGCCATTGTAACAAACACAGGATGGTATTGGCACAAAAAATAGACATATTGACCAATGGAACCTAATTGAAGACCCTGCCCTAAGCTCAAGCAACTACAGTTACTTTATAGTCAACAAAGATGCCAACAGTGTTAACTGGCGTAAAGATAGCATCTTTAACAAATAGTGCTGGACAAATTGGATAAGTACTTGCAAGAAAATGAAACTAGACCCTCTCCTCTCACCATGCACAAAAATCAACTCCAAATGGATCAAAGACCTCAACATAAGACCTGAAATTCTGAAAACCCTAGAAGAAAAAAATTGGGGGAACTCTCTATGAGATAGGAATAGGGAAAAACTTCCTGAACAAACCTCTGATAACACAGAAGTGCAACAATCACTTAACCAATGTGATCTCATCAAGCTAAAAAGCTTCTGTACAGACAAGCAAACCATACTCAAAGCCAATAGACCACCATCAAACTGGGAGTTAATCTTTGCCAGCTACAGTACAGATAGACGTCTAATATCTTGAACATAAAAAGAACTCAAAAAAATAAATAAAATATTATCAACCAGCCCTCTCACAAATTGGGGAACTGAACTCAATAAGGAATTCACAGAGGAATATATACAAATGGCCAAATCCCATTTGAGAAAATGTTCAATGTCATTAATCATCAGAGAAATGAAAATCAAAACAATGAGATTCCATCTAACTCCAGTCAGAATGGCAGTCATTTAAAAAATCTACTAACAATAGATGCTGGTGAGGTTGTGGGGAAAAAGGGACCCTCATTCACTGCTGGTGGGAATGCAAACTTGTACAACCACTATGGAAAACAGTGTGGAGGCTCCTGAACAGGATGGATATAGAGCTACCAGAGGACCCAGCTATCCCTCTACTGGACATCTACTCCCAAGTGTCCTCACCAAAGTATAGAGACATTTGCTCAACCATGTTTATAGTAGCTCAATTCATAATAGCAAGGAATTGGAATCAACCCAAATGCTCATTACTGGACGAATGTATATCAAAGTTGTGGTACATATACATTATAGAATTCTACACAGCTGAAAGGAAAAATGACATAATGAAATTTAAGGAAAAATGGATGGACTTGGAGCAGATCATTCTTAGTGACCTCACACAAGAGCAGAAGCCCAAGCACCACACATATTCTCTCTCATATGTGGTTCCTAACCAGGTTAAACCAGAACATTAAGAAAATCCGTCAGTGAACTGAGAGTTTGTAAAAGGGAATGGAATGAATTGGGGGATGGGGAGTAAGGGGACTCACACACTAAACTAAACTAATAATGAATTGACACCATAAAACCCTTTAATTAATACAGTAAGCTACTGAGGAAGCTGAGGGTACCACCTGGTACGAGGGGCCATGAATCGAATGGGAGGAACCCTAACCTCAAGAATAATTTCTCTGACCTGCATCACCCTGTCCCAGTTATTGGTTCCTTTCCACACTGAGCTGTTGATCAAAGAGACCCACAAGGTCCCCAAAATGTGACAGACTTCTGTCAAAGCTCTTGAATACCTGCCCCAAGCCTAAGGAAAGACCCTATTGCTGAAGAAATTACAGAGTGTCATCAAACAACACCAAGAGATCCTGCTAGATCCAGAATGGTAACCAGCTCCCAGATGGCAGCATTTGTAGCACTAGAAGGTGCTGCATGATCTGCCGGGGAAAATT
Organism: Zapus hudsonius; assembly: GCA_004024765.1. NCBI lineage: Eukaryota > Metazoa > Chordata > Mammalia > Rodentia > Dipodidae > Zapus > Zapus hudsonius. The sequence goes on along the minus strand of PVHP010038953.1, from coordinate 7,461 downwards.
GGTCAATGATATTTGGAGAAAGCAGAGACCACTGATATACAATATAGACAGTTGTCACAAGAATGTTGAACACACGGCTGTATAGAAAGACCAGCAAGGCAAGAAAGGCTCATCTGTGCAATAGTGGCACTAAACCGAGGAGGGTAATCAAGGGCTTAATGATTGGCTAAGAGATCTGCTTAGTGACAAGGAACCCTTAACTGGAACTGGGATCCACAGCATAATCCTATGGGGACCAAGATCTCGGGCTCCTAGGGGAAATTCCCACTACCAGAAAGCTACAGACAGGCTACACCCATTAGAAGCTAGCCAAAATAGCAATGTTGTCTCATTTAACCTATATTGATCTCACTCTCCGATGGAGATTCTGTTTGTATTTTTCAGAAGGCATTGAGAGAGCCGGGGACAACTCAATTCCACCAAGACGTCATTGGATGAAGGCTGACATCCTGGCAGGAGACAAACTACACCTAGCCTTCACACAGGGCCCAAATGAAACCTATGAGAAAGTTATGAGACAAACAGGAGACCAATTACCACAGCAAGTCTGATAACCCATGAAAGGTCAATGGAGACAGATACTAATGATACCCAACACACAACCCAGGGTAAAGGTCCAGAGATACTTAAGATCTCAACAACAAAACTGACTGAAAACTCACCCACTATGACTCAGAGAACTGAGTGGAAGAGGGGACAGAAATAATGTAAGAGCCATGGTACTATCCAGACTATCCAGACACATCCCCCCCCCAGCAACAATACACAATGGGGAAGGAAAAAAAAGAATGAAAAACTGGCTACCTCTATTGCAGTTCATAACCCCCTAACCTATGGACAGATGCAGTATGTGCACCGAGGAAGGACCCCAGTGGGTAGGGGACAGAGGAGGGAAACAGGGACACATTCACAAGATTTGCTCATACAATGTATAAACTTATTCATAATAAAGATATTTTTAAAAAAGAAGAAAGGAAGAGTTTCCCCAGAAAGAGAGGAATCACTTACCCTGCCAAGGAAACTAGGTTAAGATTTGAGTTCTATTCCACTCTTATGGTTCCTGTCAGAATAGTCTTTTGATTTTGTAATGAAAGTCACTAAAACATATTACTGTCTTCAAAACTGACTTTCCTAGAATGTACTTGAGAAATCAAGGGATATGGGTAATTAACTTTTGCCTTTTTTGAGACAGGGTCTAAATAATTTTTTCTTTAACTGTAGTCCTATTGAAGATTTTTTTTCTGCAAAAAACAGTTATCACCCAAAATAAGTCCTCCAAGATTAAAACAGCAACACATTCACTTATGCAAGTGGAGAGAATGGCTTCTGACAATGGCTGATTAAGTTATTCAGCCCATCCTTTTTGGTAGATAAGCTACAAGAACTAAAAAATCAGTAAGCTGAGTATGATGGCTCACTGGGAAGGATGAAATAGGACTAGGATCCCTGTGAGGTCGAGTCAGCCATGGCTAGACGTAGAGCCAGCAAAAAAACAAAAGAGTAAAATATGGATAAACTCTTAAAAGTATCAAGGAGTTGAGAAGTTAATGAGGAATTACTAGTTTAAACCCACAATGAAAATAGCAATGGTGGGGCTGGAGATATGGCTCAGTTGTTAAGGCACTTGCCTCCAGTGCCTAAGGACCTGGGTTCAATACCCACGTAAGCCAGGTGCACAAAGTGGCACATGCAACTGGAGTTCCTTTGCAGTGACTAGAGGCCCTGTTGTGCTCTCTCTCTCTCTCTCTCTCTCTCTCTCTCTCTCTCTCTCTCTCTCTCTCTCTCTCTCTCTCTCTCTCTCCTTGCATAAAAAAAATAAAAGAAAATAGCAATGGTAAGAGAAGAGCTTTGCATTTAGGATCCCTGAGGATAACTGATGATCCTGACTAGCAGTTTGAAGGCCACAGCCTACCTTAGGTATAGATGGTGCTAAATCCCTCCCTAATTGGGGAAGGACTCCCAGAGAAAGTAACTCTGCAGAATAGGCAAAGAGGAAGTGGGCTGGAAGCCGAGGCTCGCTGCTAATGAACACTGAACACACTGAAAGCAAGGCTCCTTCTTCTCATCTTCTCTCAGCCTAGATGTCCTCACATCACGGTAATATCAGGCCTCCCAGGAGACAAGGGCAGAAGATTCAAGGCCTGGGGAAGCTTTAGGATTCATGCAAAGTCACTTCCATCTATTGTTAGCAATTGTCTGAAGCAGCCATTGTGAAGACCCCACTTCACGGAGAACAAAAGGCATTGCAAAAAAAAAAAAAAACAAACTGAAATGGCAGAAAAGCACAGACACTAAGCAAGCTCTCAGGTTAAGGAGCTCTCCTTCTGTCACAGAGAGTGTCTAGAAAAAAAGCTGCACGTGTCACATTTGCTGATGAAACTTTATTCTTTTTATTCTAAGCCAATGTATCGGTTACTTTCTTGTTACTCGAACAAAATACCTGACAAAAATCAGTTTAAAGCAAGGTTTTATTTCAGCTCATAGTTCCAGGTTATAGTCCATCATAACAGGGAAGACAGGAGCTTAAGGTAGCTGGTCACATTCAGATGCTGAGAAAGCAGAGAGTGATGAATGCTTAGCTAGCTTTCTCCTTACACAGTCTGGGAATCGAGCCCATGGAATGATGCCATATCTACAGTTAGGGAGTGTCTTCCCATCTCAACTAATCTAATCCAGAAGATCCCTTACAGACAAGAACAGAGATTTGTTTCTATGCTGATTCTAAATCCTGTCAAATTGACAACCAGAGAGTAATCATTGCTGTCAATAGTATTTATTTATTTATTTGTGAGCAAAGAGAATCAGAGAGATAGAGGAAGAGTGTGTATGTGGAGGTATACCAGGGGTTCTTTCCACTCAAATGAACCCCAGAGCATGCTTTATGTGGATTGAACCAGGGCTGGCAGGCTTGGCAAGCAAGAGGCTTTTTGATTAAAAAAAATTTACATGTGATCCCATTACTGCTCATCAGGGTCACCATAGTTCCTGCAAAGCTAAAGGTAAAGATTTCTCTTCAAGAAAGCCCTTTATAACATGGCAGGTATGTATTCCAGTTCTCCTATGAGTTCTAATACCTCAATGCTTTTATTAAGATTCCTCTGTGTGTGTGTGTGTGAAAGAGAGAGAGAGAGAGAGAGAGAGAGAGAGAGAGAGAGAGAGAGAGAGAATGTAGGTGTAGCATCATAGTAGTATGGTATATATAGTCTGTGGTGTATGCACAGACATGCTCATCTGTAGCATCCCAAGAGCACACATGCAGTGACTGGGGGAGAACACAGAGTGTCCGCTCCATCACTCACACACCTGCAAACACTGAGTGTCCTCTCCATCACTCACACACCTGCGGTGACTGATCCAGGTGTCTCCCAAAAACAAATGAATGTGTTCTGAATGTCTGATCCCCAGCTGATGGCAATTTGGGAATTAGAACCTCTATAGAGCTGTGTTGTTGGGGGCGGGCTTATGGGGATTATTAACCATCTTCCCCTTGCCAATGTTTAACACACCTTCCTGCCATTGTTAACAGAGCTATGGTGGAGGTGATGTCCACCCCTCTGCTCATGCCATCGTTTTCCCTGCCAGGATGGCATCTCCTCTCAAGTCTGTAAGCCAAATAAACCCATTCCTCCACAAGCTGCTTTTGTTTGGGTTCTTTCTGCACAGCAACTAGAATGCTGACTACAACAGTGGGTCTGTGAGGGCACTTTCAGGAAGGATTAACTGAGGGAGGATGTCCTTCCTCCCAAAGTGGGGACCCTGCTGGTGGTGGACTAATATCTATTTTATATTTATATAAAGAAGCTTCAAGACTACACAAGGCCTTTTCCCTGGCTGCCTGTTCATCTATCCTGTTTTGGCTCTTCATGGATGCTGGAATCCAGCCTTCCAACGTGGACTGAAGACCAACCAGTAGCTCTCTAAGACTCCTGGTTTTCAGTGCCAGATTGAGACTGCTGAAAAATCCAGCCTTGTAGATGGAACAGCTACCAGATTCTATGACTCTCCGGCCTTCAGACAGCTATTGTTTGACTGCCCAGCTTGTATCTTCTAAACTAATCTAATAAATCCCCTTTATAATGCATATTCATTATATTGGTTCTGTTCCTCTAGAGAAGCCCAGAACAGACATATATCTAGAAAAGAACACTACAAGAGATGCTTGTGTTACAGAAATGTCCTTATCTTGACCATGGCAATGTTAATGTCTGAGCTGTGATAGTGTACTATAATTTTAAAGATATTACCAATTGGGGGAACTGGTTAAAGAGTACTTGGAATTTCTTTGTATTATTTCTTAAAATTGCATGTGAATCTATAATCACCTCAAATTGAAAATTCTGATAAAAAAATTCTTGATCCAAAAGTACCATCGGATAGAAGACATTTGCAGCCTATGACTGATAATGACATATATCAAGAATGCATTTTAAAACTTATAAATAAGTAAAAAAAAAGTCAGACAGTGAGACAGAAAAATAAGCATATATTTGAAAAAGCACTTCACAAAACAGAAAATTCAAATAGCTCATAGCCACATGCAGAGGCATCCGACTTCATTAGTATAATGGGCTGTGAGATGAAGATCACAGTGGATCCACCACACTGGGGGGAAAAAAACCTCAATATTCTACTTTGGCAGGAAGGTGAAGCAACAGGAACTACTACACATCTGATGAGAATGTAAATTTTATGAGCACTTTAGAAAATAATTTGGCATTCTCTAATAAAGCTAAATATAATTACACCCTAAAGCCCAGCAGCTCTACTCTAAATTATATACCCAAAAAGAAAAGTGTGCTCTTGGATACACAAAAATGATATTGGCAGCATTTTCCCAGCCCCAAACTGGAAGCAATCCAAATGATCCAAATAGAACCAGAATGCACAATGAATTGTGATATGCTCTTACAAGGGAATTTCAAGTAGCAATGAAATAGAATGAACACCTGCATGGAACCAAAGGAATGGTTCCCACAAACAGCCAAATGAAAACGCATGCACTGCACAAAAATATGGGTGTATTCGTTCTATTTACAGATAGATCTAAAGTAAAGTAGGTTGCTACTTCAAGAGGAAGGACTCAGGAAAGGAACTAGGTGGTGAGGAGGAAGTTTTAGCGTGCTGCCAACAACTTGGGTGGTGATTACACTGCTGTTTGGCTTCTAGTGATGGTTCCTCGAGCTGTGGATGTATATGATCTCCACTTTTCTGTGCAATAGTTTGTAACAAAATCACAGGCCCCTCCTATTTTCTTGTTTTGCCTTTGTAAAGAGAAAGGCTTGTAGGTGTGAGGTCTGACTCTGCCAAGAAAAGGTGACACATAGAAACCTGAACTCAATATTTAAAACCTGTGAAGAGAAAGTTAAAAAAAAAAAAGTGTTAAACCACAGAAGTCCTGACTAACTGGGTAGCTTTGGTCCCTTTAAAAAAATAATGAATTAATAAGGGATGTTAACCCTGATCTATAGTTCTTGCTCCTTAACAAATTGGGCCTACGCTAAGGGGTTCATGGTTTTACATGCTTGGAATTTTGTTCTGTTTTTCAAATTGGTCCCCTAGGTCACCATTGCCTTGACCACACACACCCCCTCCACGATGAAGAGGAAAACATGTTTGATGTAGTGGGAACACACTCCTTCATTGAACTTATCCTGGGTGACCCCATCTTTCCTTTCTCTATGTCTTCAGTTCAAACAAGACTGGAAAGCAGAAGCATCAGAAGGGCTGGTAAGGGCCAGTTTCCTTCCCTCCCTCACCCAGTTCCTCAGCAGGCTTTTGGGTTACATTAAAAAGTAGGTGACTTCAGAGAAGCCCAGAGAGATGTTGTTGCTGTTCTTTCTTCTTCCTTGTCCTTCCTGCCAGATCTCGCCATCACAACGCTTAGTAAGCACACACTGTAATTTGTCGCGCCACGCGCCACGAGGACCGCGTGCACTGGGGTGTCGCTGACTCCCAGGGGCCGGTGTGGGTTGGGAATAGGAAATCCAAGGAGCCTAGGGTGGCTGTCGAGGCCGTTTCTTTCCTGCGGACAGCGACACACTCTGGTGCCTAAATTCTCATCCTCTCAGGATTTGCGAGCTGGACCCTCTCTTTAGAGCGCAAAGACCCCAGTCCCGAGGCGTTCCGGGGGCGCCCAGAGCCTCAGGCACCGGAGCGGAGAGAAGGGTTTAGGGAGGGCACCCCAGATCTCCTACCACCCCCCTCCGGCCGCTCTCGTGCCTTCCGCCTGGCTGGCTGGGGACTCTCCCAGGACTCGGGCCAGCGCCAATCAGGTGGCTCGGCACCTGTCCCCAGCCATGGGGTTCCCGGACTCCCGGACCGATGCGCGCAGACCCTGGGGGACCCGGCCGAGCGCCGGGCTGCGGGAACCCGCTCCCTCCCGCGAGCGTCCGTGCCCGCGCCCACAGGGGCCGGGGCGGGGCCGCGGCGGCCCAGTACCCCGCCAGGGCGCGGGGCTCGGCGCGTGGATGCGTCCGGCGCGGGAGCACTTCCGAGGGAGTCTGCACACTCAGGTAAGCGCGCCCTGGAGCCGCTTTTCCGTCCTCCGACCGAGGCGGCACCGGGATGGAGCTGACCAGCGCCCGGTTCGCCCTCTCCGCTAGGGCGCTCGAAGCTGGACGCGCGGACTCCCTTGTCCCCCGGCCGCCACCAAGCCACTAGCCGATCGGCTCCGCAGCGCTTGCCCCGGGCTGCTGCGCCTTGGCGCGGGTGACCACTCGGGGACCTGTGGCCGGCGGGGCAGGCTGGAGACACCGGGGGTCGCAGGATCGCGGGGCACAAGGGCTGGGGCTGGGTGTGACCTGTGGTTGGCAGGTGCGGGGGCGCCCGTCGGTCCGCCGTCGGTCGGTGTGTCCAGGTTGATGCGGCCGACCCTAGGCTGTCATTGCAACCCGGGCTTGGCTAGCTGGTGTTTTCCCTGAAGTTCACAAAATAACGAGGGCCGAAGCGCTTCTGTGGCTCAGGGGTGCGCCAACTTGTAGGGTTGGGGGGGGCAGGAGTCTTTGCCAGCGACTCCGGCTGCCCAAGCGACAGAGAAACCAGAGTGTCCCTCGGGGCCACTGCCCGCTGGTTCCTGAGGCCCCAGGGCCGGCCTGCAGCACCCGCATCCCGGGGGACAGCAAGCGCGCGCGGGGCGCTGGAGCTCCAGGCGCATTGACACCGTGGGTTTGGTCCATGTTGGAGGAGCGCAGAACGCGCGTCCTGGGGATTATGCGTTCTGCAGCTTGAGTCCCGGTCACCCGGCGGGGCTTCCGGAACTCAGAAGGCTGAGAGGAAGAAGGCAGGGATGCGATCTGTTCCCTCACTAGTGTCCTTGGGAACATAACCTGGGGTTTTGGCCACATCGGGGTGTTCCCTTATTCTTCCTGTAATTGTGGAGCCCTGCGTGCTTGTGCTTCCAAAAAAGTGTGATGTGACAGGGTGGTATGACAGGGTGGTGCGACAGGGTGGTGTGGCAGGGTG
>PVHP010038952.1:0-16663 GCA_004024765.1 Zapus hudsonius | reverse complement strand
CCAAATGAAACCTGTAAGAAAGTGGCAAGATAAACAAGAGACCTATCACCACAGTAAGTCAAATAACCCAGGATAGGTCAATGGAAACAGATACCAATGATACCCAACATAACCCAAAGCAGAAGTCCAGAGACACATAAGATCTCAACAATAAAGTAGACTTAAAACTCACCCACCATGACTCAGGTAACTGAGTGGAAGAGACGGCAGACAGAATGTAAGACACATGATGGGGAAGAATATCCAGGCACACTTCCTCCTTGCAAAAACACAAAGGGGGGGACTGACTACCTCTAAAGCAATTCATAACCCTCTACCCCACGGACTGATCCAGTATGTCCTCCAAGGAGGAATCCCTAGTGGGTTGGGGTCAGGGAGTAGGGAAAAGGGGGTAACAGCATAAGATTTGCTCTTACAATTTATCTAATTATGGATAATAAAGATATTTTTAAAAAACTTTATGAAATTGTTACTATGTTGAAACATGGAATTTTGGGTAACCTAAATCTATATTTCTGTGACATAATTGTTTGTATCTTGGATCCAGAATAAACTCTCCCTGAGGTAAGAGCAGAAATTTTTTTATTGTTGTTGTTTGGTTTGTTGTGTTAACATCTCAAATAACATGTCTCACATGGTAACAGTTTTATTAAGTCTTTATAGTAGCAAAATAAATAAAGTAATAAACAAATGAATTTTTCTTTCTTTTTATATGTTCTTTGAAAAATTTATTTACTTGAGTGAGAGAGGGAAAATATTATGACCTACCAGGGCCTCTTGTTGCTACAGACAAACTTCAGACACAAGTGCCACTTTGTGCACCTGACTTTAGGTAGGTACTGGGGAATCAAACCTTGGCCAGCAGGCTTTGGAAGCCTGCTTTAATCACAAAGACATCTCCACAGGTTTCAAGCATTTTTAAATGCATTGTTGTGTAATGTCAGGGGGTGAGTTACCACAATAAAACAGACTCTGTTACAGGCCTTAGATGTTATCTGATGGCACTCTTAGTATTTGGATTGAAAGAGGGACTTGTTTGTATATTCCAGGAGGATTTACCTAATTAATATTCCTAAGGATGTTAATTCAAATACAGAGATAGAACATAAATGATTACTTAGGAGGCTAAAGACAGCCCATGATAATTTGACTCTGGACCTGCTGCCTTGAAGCTCCCCATAATCACTGAAGTTCTAATCAGACAATAGGTCTTGAAGGGTGCTCAGTACTCAGCACATGTATGGCTTTTTTTTTTTTCTGAGAACTTCAGCTCCCAAAAGAAATAGTCACTCAGGAAACAGAAGAGAACTCTAAAACTCTTTGGCATCTTTAGAGAGATACATTTTTTAATAAGATCAGAATTCTGTTTGTTCTCATTTTCAGAGACTCTATGCCTCAACCTCTTTGGAGACAAGATGAGTCTACATTATATGATAGCATATTGCCATCTCTCTCTCTCTCTTCACTGTGCTTTTAGCCCAAATTCTTTCTCAGCCTACTTGAACTTCCTTTTTTTCCTACAGCTCCATCATCTACTCACATTACCCTGCTTTACTTTCTCTGTATCATACTAACAGTAAATACTTGTTTATAAACTTTCCCTTCTTTATCTTTCCTCTCAGACCCACAATAACATAACATGTAAAACTATTCATGTTCTCTTACTCTCTAAAATGATTAGCACTTATGAGGTGATTGGCTTACCTTAGACTATCACTATTTTCTTTTTTTTTCTTAACCATTTTCATACATACACATAATGTACTTTTAATCATACTCCCTTCCAATTACTTTCTTTTGGCACCCATTCCTCACCATCTACCTCTGATCTCTTCCTGATTTCTAACTAATTCTGATTCTACTTTGAGATCCTTTTATTTTACTCTCCTCAATGATCCATGACAAAATGTTAATGGACACAATATTATGCAAGTATTGGGCAGGAAATAACAGCTGCTGTCAGGTCATGAATATAACACTCTTCCTCATCTTCTGGCTCTTACATTCTTTCTGCCCCTCTTCTACAATGTTTCTCGAGCCATGATGGGTGTGACAGAGATGTCTCATCTGGTATTTAGAAGCCAACAGTCACTTCTTCTCTGTACTTTGATAAGTTTTCAGTCTCCCCAATAGTTATGGCCCAGAAAACAGAGATTTTTCAGATAAAAGCTGAGAATATCAGTAAACTTGAGACATAAACATAAATATGTAATAAGCAGTTTCATGGGACACAATATCAATTTAAATTGTAGCAGTAGTTTCCCCCTAGGACCTATGGCCTTTCAAGACATAGGCTTTTGACTAGGTCTTCAATACCAGGCATGAATTTCCTCTCATGGAGTGGGCCTTAAATCTAATAAAAAAACAGTTGTTTATGTTGATAGCAGACATTCCACTACTGCAGCAGTTGGTAACATATTACCTAGCTGGCCATTCATATCACTATTTTCATAGATGATCTATACAAAGATAATGACTACTGTTACAGACAGCATTCTCTTTAATGGGAAGGACTGAGGTTAGAACCTAGTGTCCTGAACCCTAGTCTAACAAAATAAAATGACTCCTTAACAGTACTATCAACAAACACCTCTGCTGAAAGAAGAAAGATGACCTAAATTTTAAAAATCAACAAACTATCTAATTTCTGATGTGAAAATCTCAACACAAAAGAGCTAATATGAAAAATTAACAAAATATCTCCCCCCCAAAAAAAATCTATCAATTCCAGTGAAATGGCCTCTAAAAGCAAAAACTTCAAGGAATTTTCATTCAAAGATCCAAACAATGATGATAAATATGTTTAAAGAAATGAAATAATTCTGAGAGAATATGAATAATTACTGAATGAAATACAGAAGTCAAGGGGAAGGATGAAATTCAAATTAAATAGCAATACAAATACTGAAGAAAAAAGATCCTGAAAATGAAATGTACAGTGGATCAAATATAAAGCTCAGTGGAAAGCCTGACCAACTGAACAGATACCAAAATATCAGGGCTTAAAGACAAGGTAGAAGAACTGGTATGTTTAATCAAGTAAAATGATTAATTTAAAAAAATAATGAGCAGAAGATGCAAGAAATTGGGGCATTCTATGAAAATCAAATCTATGATTGGGCACTGAGAATAAAGAAAAAACTGTGCTATATGGATTGAGAATATTTTCAATACAAACTTAGCAAACAATTTCTCAAATCTGAGGAAAGATATACCCATATAGATACATGAAGCAGAGAGAACAACTAATAGGCCCAGAAAAGAAAGTCTTTATTCACATTATAGTTAAAATACTTAATGCACAAAACAAAGAATATTGAAAGCTACAAGAGAGAAACATCAATTTACATATAAAGGCTGGCCCATGAGAATAAGAATTGATGTTTCAATAGAAACTATAAGAGTGAAAAGGTCTTGGAATGATTTATTTCAAGTCTGGAAAGACCAAAGCTGCCAATCCAAACTACTATACTGGCAATACCAACAAACATAATTGAAAGAGAAATAAAAACTTTCAAAAATAAAAGTAGGCTAAAGGAAATTATGACTACCAAGCCCCCTCTACAGGGGATAATAGAATGCATACTTCAGAGCGAAGATAAAGCTAAAAACTCAAGTAGCAACAGATTAAAAAATAAACATTATGATAGGGAAAAGAATGAATGGCAGTCGTTTTAGCATGACTATGAAAATACCAAATATTATGAAATAAACAGAGTGAAAGGAATTAACACGCACTTTTCAGTAATAACCCTGGTTGGTAACAGTCTCAATTCACCAGCTGGGGAACCCTGTAGCTGCTTGGTCTAAGTGGCTGGATGCCTCATCAGTTCCAACCTGGTATTGAAGGATCAGATGATTCCTGTAGAGATGCTGGTCTTCATTTCACATTGCAAGGCTGTGAAATTTGATTCCAATATTAAGGAAGGAGAGCTGAACAAGATAAATGCAGTTACAGGTGAGTAGTGGGAGTTGCCACCAGGTAAAAAGTACTCACCAGTGAGTAGTACAGGCAGCCCAAAAGACAAGGGACTGTGTCTTCTCAGAATATATATATATTAAAAACATTAATATTATATAATATAATATATATTTTATATAATATATATAATATATACAATACTCATCTTCTGGCTCTTACACACACACACACACACACACACACACACACATATATATACATATATATACATTCATGACCTGACAGCAGCTGTTATTTGCTGCACAATACTTGCATAATATTGTGTTCATTAACATTTTTTCATAGATAATTGAGGAGAGTAAAAGAAAAAGGACATCAAAGTAGAATCAGAATTAGTTATATTATATATTACATTTTATTTAGAATTTAGAAGCCAACAGTCACTTCTTCTCTGTACTTTGATAAGTTTTGATAAGTTTTTATGTTATATTACATTATGTCCCATCACTCAGAGGACCTACCACTTTGGAAAAGAAGTCACTCTGGAGGAAGGACTTCTTGCTTTAGTTAATCATCTCCATAAGCAACTTCATAGACCTGAAAAAGATGAATGTCTGTGGATACCTAATGTGATCAAGTTGACAACACAACTGAACTACCATAGTCATTGAAGAATTCAAGAAAGAAAGAAAATCATCTCTTGAATTGGATAAAAATGAGAACACAGCATGCCAAAATCTATGGGATATAAGGAAAGCAGTCCTAAGAAGGATGTGAATAACTCTAAGCACCTACATTAAAATATCAGAGAAATCTTAAGCACATAGTTTAATGATGTACTTTAAAGCCTTGGAAAATTAAGAAGAAACCAAACTCCCAAACACCAGACAGGAAGATATGATTATGTTCGGGACATAAATTAATGAAATAGAAATGAAAAACAACAATACAAAATATCCAATGAAACATAGAATTTGTTCTTCAAAAAGAATAAATGAGATTAATCAACTTTTAGCCAAATTAACCAAAAGAAAGTGAAAGAAGATCCACATTAATAAAATTAAAGATGAAAAGGGAAATAATCAGCAGATACCAATAAAGTAAAGAAAATCATTAGGACATACTTTAAAATATATATATTCTGCCAAATTGGAAACTCTAAAAGAAATAGATAAATTTATATATACACATGACTTACCAAAATTAAACCAGGATGATATCAATAATTTAGAAGACATAACATACAATGAGTTTGAAGAAATAATAATAAAAAGTCTCCAAACTAAAATACATGCAGGTCCAGGTCAAGTAACTATAGACTTCTACCAGACCTTTAAAGAAGAACCAATATTTCTCTAACAGCTCAAGAAAATAGATATAGGATGAATGCTTTCAAATTCTATGAAGCCATTATAACCAAAACCAGATCAAGACACAAAAAAATCAAAATTTTTGACCAATCTCCCTGATGAACATAGATGCAAAATTCCCAGTAAAATAGTTCTAAACTTAATTCAACAACAGGTCAATAAAATCATACACCATGATCAAATTGAAGAAGAAATACCCTGCTTTGAGAATTATATAGTTAAGAAACTTAGACACCGTATGACTGACTTGGAGACTGAGAAATTACACAGGGACTGTGGACAGGTTGGTGGCCCTTAGAGTTCAGTCAAAAACACTGTGATTGACAATTAATCACTGTGCCTGCAATCATCCTGCCCTGATCTCTATTCCCTCCTTAACATAAAAGGTCTCCTAGTTACTATTAGATTTTTAATAGACAATCAGTTTATGACACTTTCAATCATAGATAGAGACAGCCTTGACAAATGATAAGTCCCCCCATTTAGCCCTCAGTTGAGTTTCCCACTTTTAGGGGCTTCTTTCTTTGTCAACAGATGTTTTCTTGCTAGTCTGATATTTATGCTTTTACTGTTTCCCCAGATCCCATTGAATACAGCCTGTTGCATACATTCCTCTACTGGTCAGTGATTGTCTTATGGCTTGGAATGGTAATGCCTTACTGACCTTTGGGCAAAGACTCAGATACAGCTAACCAAGAACAGAGCTGCTTCCTGCCTCCCATTTCAATTTTTTCAAGGCTATAATTGTGGGCTTAAGTCCCTGAACTGTCTCTGGTTTTAGTGGAAATTGCTTTTGATGGGGGTAATAAGTGGGGTCCTTGAGGTGTATCTGGACAGAAGTAGCAATGACAGATCACCCTCTAGCCTCCCTATGAGGCAAGGTTCTGCATTGTCCTCTATCTAAGGAAGACACAGATTCCTCCTTGGAGGTAAAATTATGTCTACTTAGTGTTGAAAAAGAATATTTTCCTTAAGAAAAGGTTGGACTTTTTTTTTTTTTGAGATTATACAGTAGGTTGATAGAAGAGGGAGTCTCCATAAAAGAAGGAAAGAGGTTGCATAAAGAACTTTCCCCCTCTCAGTTCCAATTGCAATAAACAGAAGTTGTCTGAACCAACTGGTCTAAATTCTTGTCTGGCTCAGTTACCAATTTTTGTATTTTTCTATGAATATCAAGTTATCTGACTTGGTTAGCAATTTATCTTTAAGGAGTGCTTCCTTCTCCACGGTCCCTGGATTACATTAGTATGCCTTCTAATTGCTTCTTTAATCTCTGGAGAAGATATTTGGGGTTCCTGTTTTCACGAAACAGCTCTGTAGTGTCCAGTAGTAACCTTGGTGATATCTTGGAGGCAGTTTGTTCAATTTGATCTGAAATGGAGGAAGAGAAAATAAAGGAATCTTTTTATATAGGGTCAGGTAAATAACGGGTCAGGGATATACCCAGTTCTGTTATTCCTTGAAAGGAATATGGATATCCCTCATGGGGAAAGTGGGCACCTGCCCAACAAAGATCTGGAGGAAGATCACCAAGACCAGAAGACAGCACATAGCACAATCTAGGTGTATTTTAAAATGAGGAGATCTAGATATTTAGATTTGCATGTCTACCATGGCCTTGCACCTCCTACTCTCACTCTCAATTTCCTCTTTGATATTGGTCAAGGTTTTCTCTCATCTCCTGTACATACAAGCCTGGTATCAGGTTCCCTTTGTTTCAGTTTGGTATTCTTTTTCAACACTAAGTAGAAATAATTTTACCTCCAAGGAGGAATCTGTGTCTTCCTTAGATAGAGGACAATGCAGAACCTTGCCTCATAGGGAGGCTAGAGGGTGATCTGTCATTGCTACTTCTGTCCAGATACACCTCAAGGACCCCACTTATTACCCCCATCAAAAGCAATTTCCACTAAAACCAGAGACAGTTCAGGGACTTAAGCCCACAATTATAGCCTTGAAAAAATTAGGGATGCTGAAAAAAGTGTTTTAGTCCATATAACTCTCCTATTCTTAAAAATCCAAAAGAGACACAATAAATAGAGATTAATTCAGGACCTCTACTTGATTAATGAGTTGATGATCCCCTTTTATCATTTATTACCTGATCGTTGCACACTTCTAACTCAGATTCCCTCTGGGACCAGTCACTCCTCAGTTTAGACCTAAAATATACTTTCTTCTCTATTTCCCTGTACCTAGATAGTCAACCATTTTTTGCTCCTGAGGAAAGTTGACCTTGAGGACATGTCAAGTCACCTACACAGTTTTACCCCAGAGTTTCAGAAATAGACTAAGACACTACAGTAGTTGCATTGTCCATGATAAAATAAAGAAGGCAAGATATACAGTGTAAACTAAACTTGAGGCTCTTGAGTTTAACCCTTTTCCCTCTAACACCACTGTATAACTAGAAGAACTTATAGCTCTGCCAAGTACTCTGAATATTGCCAAAAGAAAAATGGTTAAACATTTATACAACTCTAAATATGCTCACTCAACATTACATGTCCATTCAACTACATAGAAAGAAGAAAGGTTGTTAACCACTTCATGAGCTCCAATCAGGCAGTCTTCAAAAAATTCTAGGGGCTGGGAAAATGGCTCAGCCATTGAGGAGCTTGCCAGCAAAGCCTAACAATACTAGTTCAGTTCCCCAGTATGCACGTCAAGTCAGATGCACAAAGTGTCACATGTGTCTGCAATTAGTTTGCAGTGGTTGGGGGCCCTGGTGTGCCCATTCTTTCTGTCAGTCTCTCTTCTGTATCTCTCCTTGCTTGCAAATAAATAAATAAATATTTAAATTCTAAACCTTCAAGAGACAGTCCTGTACCCCCAGAAAATAGCATCACATTCCCTCTTGCTGTTTCCTCTTACACAACAATAGTTGACATTCTGGCCAATGATCTCTCGCTCCAGAGGAAGGGAAAAATAATTCTGTGTTTCCAGAGACCCAACTCAGTATCTAGACCCTCCTGTTTGATAAGTTCAAATAAAGTTACATCAGGAAAAGACTTTCCACTGCTTTACATAACTGCTTTTGATGCAGTTACATTTCTGAGTGTCCAGGAGCCAAAGGTCACTGCAAACACGAGTTAAAAGGAAAACCATTATTTTGTTTCCTGCTGCCAGCTTAGAAAATTCCCAAAAAATAGGACATTTCCAGCATGTTCTACAATTCTGAAAAGTCACTTATTCTCTTGATCAGAGAAATTATTGGAGAACCAGAGCTTAGACATCAAACAGTGTAGTCTGCAAAAGGAGAGTCAAAACAGAGAAAGATCATCATTGGTTTTAAGGGAATCCACATTGTGAGCATGACCCTGACACATCCTAGCAGATAGCACAAATTCTGAGAGAGCCATAGAG
The DNA here is from genome assembly GCA_004024765.1 of Zapus hudsonius. Taxonomy (NCBI): domain Eukaryota; kingdom Metazoa; phylum Chordata; class Mammalia; order Rodentia; family Dipodidae; genus Zapus; species Zapus hudsonius. The sequence goes on along the minus strand of PVHP010038952.1, from coordinate 8,005 downwards.
CTCCTTCCAGGTCCCTAAAGTCTCTCCTAAAGAGCCACAATTGACCTTCAAGAGTACATATTTCATTAAATTTTGGCTATCTACTTCATCTTGACCATTCATGATGGAAAAGTATATCCAGAAAGAAAAGTATATATATTGAGCATTTTGGACAACAGAACCCAGAAAATTTCCCTTCTTTATTCCAAAGGTCAAATGATAAGAGTAACAATTGTACGAAAAAGTGTGACTATCATTTTTGATAGATATTCTCACAACAATTCAACAATATATGTGCCACTATGAAGGGTCCATGATATATATGTCTTTGCTAAAATAGTTTTAGAAATAGATTTCTAGATCATCATGGTAAATAAGAATTAGGCCTTAAACTTTTCTGGTAATAATAACTCTATTTTTAGACCATGTGTTTAACTGTTATCTTAACCTTATCTCCTCTTATTTACAGTCACTATACTCTTAGATGGTCCTACAACAGTCTTGTTGTAGAAATATCCAATAACAAACAGACAAGCCTTTGCAGCAAGAGGAGAGGGGAGTTTCAGTTTACCCCCCCCCCAGGCCCAGGGGTCCAAGCTTAGGGAAGTCTTGGCCCCAAACCCCCATTACAAAGAGATTTTATAGTAGGGCACAGAGATGTGTACATGACATTAGGCATGTAAAATACAAGCACTTAGCAACTCAAACATTTATAATGGGTTGCAGGAAGTTCAGATAATCCTCCCCAGGTATCCTCTGGCCTCATCTTTTCCTAACTTCCTTATCACAGTTAAAGCAAATCCTTCTTTTGTCTCACAGAACTTCAAAGTTCTGGTATTTTCTCACCTCATGCTATACTGGCCATCTGAGGCTAACAAATGTCTGCAGAATGTAACAATGAATATAGGGGAGGGGGCAGTGAGCTCACGCTCATTTTGCTATAATAGTCTGACTTCATCTACCTGAGTCCCCTCAATTGCCCCCTAAGGTCTGAAGAATGGGTGCACTAATGAAGCTGATAACTTGCCACCTCAAATATGAATATAGATCATCCCAATGATCTTCAATCTTTTACTAAGTTATTACTAATAATCCTTTATATGTGAATCAGGTGCAGCTCCCAATACCAAAAGTACAGGAGACACTCCAACACCAGACCAGAGTGTTCTACCATGGACTCTTAAATGACCCTTTCTCTTGAAGAATGCTGAGTACTCTGGCCTAGAATTGCCCCATTGCAGCACAAAGCAATTAGGAGTGATCAACCTTCCATTTCCCCAACAGTGGTTAGGCTGGCCTCCGAGATGAGCGAGATTGAAACACTATAGGAGCTAGTCAGTTTCTTTGGCCAGGCAGACAGATAGGGAAATAGGGTTCATGCTAGATGACTATATGTTAACCCAAGATAACAAAAGGCATTACCCCTCCTCCTCCTTTAAAACAGAACAAGTATCTCTAACAATTAAGCAAGCCATTTAATCCCTAGATGGCTGGCCTTAAGACCAAAGTGGATGAGCCTATTTTCTGAGCAGACCACCACACTACATTCTTTATCAGCACACAAGTTCCAAAAGGCCACATGATCAGATTCATCTCAGCATCTCTATCCTAATGCTTGGTACCAAAACTGTTGTAGACAGTTTTTAATGGAAGATTAGGAAATTGCTAATATAAGAACACACTACTGCAGGAATATTACTCAAATTTGGAAGATTAAGGGGACAGAAACAGCAATTATTTGAGATTTGTGAACACAAGCTTAGGACGAAATAAGAGAGGGCTGAGAATGCTTGCTGTCACTCCTTTGTCTATGTCTATGGGGACCGTCTGTACTTCTAGAAACCATTGTAAACAAAATGCAACTTGTGACTTAACTTGCTTTTGCTAACTGGCCCTGCCATTTGGCCTGTGAATATGGCAAGCTTTGATCAAGAAAGGAAAGGGAGGAGGTGAAAACAGAGGCTCATCTACCCCAAAACCCATTTTAAACTTTGAGCTCTCTTTGTGTCCTACCTGATTTGTTAATTTACATGTGTGATGTCACATATATACATGTCTCTGGACCCAGCTATTAAACCCTTGAAACTGGTATTTGGGGCCAATGCCTCATCTATGCTTGGCCCGCCAGCATAAATTCCTAAATTCATAATAATAAATGGAACTCCACTCTCCTCTTGCTGTCATGGCTTTATCTGTTTGTCATGGGAAATTTCTATAACAAGTTCACACTGCTGGGATGAACCTGCAAACCAGGTACAGTTAATGGGAGGAAAAAGGACTGATTTGAAGCTTACAGATCCAGGGGAAGTTCCATAATGGAGAAAGGGGTTGGCTCACCTTTCACAGGTCCAAGCAGAGAAAGAAACCCATCACCAGCACCACACACATAAGCAAATAGTAGGGAATAGAGTATAGGGAATAGACTGCTCTTTGTATAATTTAGGCTGGAATTCCAAATCCAACCCCAGAACACCTTAGGTCTGGACCCTAGGATCCACTCACAGTGACAGCTCTTTCAAATTATAAGCTTTTAAAAAAAAATCTGAATCTATTGGAGAACACCCATTCAAGCTGCCACACAACCCCAGACTGGAAACTTTGAAATGGATATAGGAAGAAGCTGGTGAAACACTGAAAAATATAAACATAAGTAAAGACTTTCTAAAAGGACTCCAGTTGCTCAGAAAATAAGGTCAGTATTGACAAATGGGGCCACACAAAATTTAAATTTAAAAAATAAAAAAAAACTTCTATAGCGCAAGGAATTGTCAATATAGTGAAGAGGCAGCTTGTTAGAAAATCTTTTTGAACAATCCATCTGACAAAGGAATAAGAACTAAAGCATACAAAGAATTCCAAAAACTAATCATCAAGAAAAACAACAACACAGTCAAAAAATGAGCTATAAAAATGAACATTTCCCAAAAGAAAAAAAATACAGTTATTCAATAAATATTATTTAAAACATTCAACATATGTAGTGATCAGGGAAATGTAAATTAAGAGTACTTTGGGATTCCATCTCACTCTTGTTAGAATGCTTAGCATTAAAAAAAAAAGGATGAGAACAAATGTTGGTAGGAATGTGGGGGAAAAGGGACCTTTATCCATTGTTGGTAGTATGGTAAACTAGCATAGCCATTGTGAAAATTATGAAAATCAGCATATATGTTTCTCAAAAAGGTAACAATAGAACTGTTATATGCCCCTATTATACTGCTCCTAGATATGTACCCTAAGGATTCTACACTCTGTTTCAGATACTTGCTCAGCCATATTTTTTGCTGCTCTATTCACAATGGCTAGGAAATGAAATCCACCTAGATGAGCATCAACTGAAGAATGGATCATGACAATGTGGATATATAAAATCATCTATCTATAGATAGATGATAGATGATAGATAAATAGATATATGATAGATAGATGATTTTATTCTGCTGTAAAGAAAAGTGAAATTATGAAGTTTGTAGTAATAAGGATGGGACTTGAAAAGAGCATACTCAGTAACCCAGGCTCAGAAACACACATGCTCTATCTTCTCTCTCATATATGGATCTTAGCTTTGAATTTCTAAATTAGTTGGAACAGTAATTAGTCCAGAAGCCGGGAGTCTATAAAGGGGGGCTATAAGAGGAGAGCTTTGTGGGGTGACAGAGCACAAGTGATGTGAACGCAGGGGATTACAGTGGGAGGTAAAGGTTTGAGCAGGGAAGGGGCAGGCGGATAGAGGACAGAGGCATGCGGTGGGAGGCTGAACCAAAACCAAGGGCAAATGAACAAGATGCTCAAGGGAAGCTCCATGATGGCAGGGAAAATGATGAGCAGAGGGGTGCATATCACCTCCTGGCCAACATGAGGTGGACCACAGCAAAAGAAGAGTGTACCAAACACTGGCAATAAGTTGGCTATAACCCCCATGAACCCACCTTCAACAACATAGTTCTAACAATATTCTAATAACAAAATGGCTGTCAACTGGGGATTGAGCATTTGTTTATGGGAGACACCAGGATAAAACCATCACAATGTTCTTCAGTGGAATAGCTACTTGTAAATCGATCATTCTCCAGTAATTAGTTCCTAGCCAGGATTATGTAAGCAACCCTGATTTAACTCAGTTGGCCAAACAAATGACAAAAGAGCCTGAAAATAGTATAAGGATTAATTGGGAAGAAGAGTTTTAGAGGGGGGAAAGGGTAAGAGAACCATTGAGGGGAATTATACATTGTATAATGTATGAAAGTTTCAAAACTGAAAGCAAATATTATTTTAAGTTAATGGTTCTATTATTATCTTTTTTCCATCTTTGTTTTTCAAAATTATTACTTGGTTGTTTTAAATCATTAATCAAATTTGTAAATGCAACCTGTAACCTGTTTGCTGTCCTTAAGGACTTCTGAGGGAGTGGGCTTTCAAAGTCTTGTTAATAGAAACAAATACCCTTCATATGGTTAGCAAGAGAATTGAATCCATGCTGACAAGTTTTTCAAGCAAATGTCTTTATCCACCAAATCATATCCCCAGTCTCTGAGGCTTTTCTAATATTTATTTCCTACCAGTGTATTAAAACTTTACAAAGAGCTGTTCAGTGAGTCTATATCTGTTTTGCTTAATTTACTGATTTTTGCTTAGTTGGTTGTAGTCAGCATTCTAGTTGCTGCACGAAAGGACCCAAACAAAAGCAGCTTGTGGAGGAATGGTTTTTTTGGCTTATGGACTCAAGGGGAGACTCCATCCTGGCAGGGAAAATGATTGTATGAGCAGAGGGGTGGACATCACCTCCGCCACAGCACTGCAAACAGCAGCAGGAAGGTGTGCCAAACACTGGCAAGGGGAAGCTGGCTTATAACCCCCATAGGCCTACCCCTGACAACACAGCTCCATCGAGGTTGTAAAACCCAAACTGCCATCAGCTGATGATCGATCAATCAGAACATATTCATTTGTTTGTGGGGGACACCTGGATCAAACCATATTCTAGAAATATTAAAAATAAATTGTATTGAATCTATCGTGTTTCCAGAAGTTCTTATATATTTCCTTTTTAGGTTTTTACAATGTGCACAAAATAATGGTTTAGTTATATTTTCATATATGTATAATATTGTGCTTTGTCAGATTTTCTTTTCCTTCCCTTCCCTCCTCCAAATAATTTCCTTTTGATTTCATGTCATATATATGTTGTTATGTTTATATTGCTAGGGAAAATCATTCAACCAAAGTAGCTGATGGGAGGAAAGGGTTTCTTTTTGCTTATAGTCTTGAGAGGAAGCTTCATCTTGGCAGAGAAAGGACAGTAAATCAGAGACTGCACATCCCACATTGCCACATTAGCTGGTAGAAAGCAGCAAGAGAGTGAGCTGAGCTATCTAGCACTGACAAGGTGAACTAAAAAACCTCAAGGTCCATCCCCAGTGACATACAACATACAAAAAAGCCTCCACTTTCCAATTTGCCATCAGCTTGGGAACCAAGTATTTAAAACACATGAGGCTACAGTGGAGGAATCTAATTCAAGCCACCATAATACATTATTAAACAAGCACACAGACATAGTGTTCTCTCTCTCTCCCTCTATCTCTCTGTCTCTGTGTGAGTGTGTGTAGTTTTATTGTTAAATGTCATCTATAATATTTTCTAAAGAGGTTATTTAAAGAATGAGTGTTAAAATGTGCAAACTCATTTTCAATTTTTGTGGAAATTATGTCTTTTTAAAATCTTTATAGTGGAGGATTATAAGGATCTATTTTTAAATATTTAAATTCCTTATAATTCCTGGAATTAACCATTCTTGCTTATAGTGCATCAGTTCTTTGAAATAATCTTTATTCCATTTGACAGATGCTTCATTATTTTTGATGGTATAATTTTAAATGGTTTGATTTAGTGTCTATCTTGGTGGACTATCGATGCCAGATTTTCGTCCTATCCTCTTACAAATAACTGGCAAGGTTATTTTGTTTGTTTGCTTTTTATTTTGTTTTTGATTCTTTGTTCTTGGGAAGTAAAGTTTTTTTTTGTTTGTTTTTGTTAATCCATCAACTTAATACAGTTTTAGTTCAATAGGTAACAAGGAGAAATTCTCATACTCAATTTAACTTCATCTCTCTCCCACATTTCTATCACTTAGATTCTTCCACAGATATTAAGAAAGTTGATATTTATATTATGCTCTCCAATTTTAATGTGGGTTACATTTAAGGTAAAAAAAAAGCTAACAGCTTGTTAAATAAACATTATGCAAATATTATTCACTCAAGCATCAGATAATCATTGAACCAATTATTAAAGAAATTATGTCACACTGTGTTATTCATCTGTGCTACCTGAAGCAGACCATTCCAATTTTCAAGGTTATATTTTTTCTAAACTTCCTTATGAACTTGTTATATTCTGCGTTGTTTCACATGTTAGTCTTATAAGAAATTTTTGTCATTTTTGAAACTTTATATGTCATTAAACTTAATTCATATTTATGTACATTCATTTATGTTTGTTTTCCTTTACATATGTGAATCAAATCTATTATTCTATGGATTACATATTAAGGCTTTTAAAAATAAAAATGACTTTAACATCAAGTGTCCTAGAAGAGATTGGGGTAATGACTTGGCAGAAGGTCCTGCCACATACATGACATCACCAGCATCTGGAAACCCTGTGTACCTTATGTCACTCACACTCTATGTCCTTTCTCTATGACACACTGTGAATCTTATTTATAATGTCACTCACACTCCTCATTTCTTGATAACATACTATGGCAGTTTGAATCAGATGTCTCCCATAAACTCATGTGTTTTGAATGCTACTTTGCTGAAGAAATTGATCACCTGTAGATTTATTGTACTTTCCTTTGGGTCTGTTACGTATGGATCATGCCATCTGCAAAAAGGGATAGTTTGACTTCTTCCTTTATAATTTGTATCCCTTTGTCTTTCTCCTATCTTATTGCTTGGGCTAGAACTTCAAGTGGTGAGAGTGGGCACCCCTGTCTTGTTCCTGATTTTAATGGGAATCTGTGAGTCTATCCCCATTGTCTATGATTTGGGCTTTCAGACTTTTGGGTATGGCCTCTAATATGCTGAGGCATAAGTGCTCAATGCCCAGTGTCTTCAGCATTTTAATCATGAAGTGATGTTGAATTTTGTCAAAGGCTTTCTCTGCATTGATTGAAATGACCATGTGCTTCTTGTGGTTAAGTTTATTAATGTGGTAGATTATGTTGTTCTATTTACATTTGTTTAACCATCCCTGCATCCCTGGGATGAAGCCTACCTTATCTAGGTGGATACTTATGATGTGTTGCTGTACTTGTTTTGGGAGGATTTTCTTCAGAATTTTTATATCTAATTTTATCTAAGATATAGGTTTATAGTTTTACTTTCTTATTGCATCTCTGTCTAGTTTTGGTATTATGGTGATGGTAGCTCCATATAAGGAGTTTTGAAGCATTCCCTGTTCACTAATTACATTTCAGAAAGAGTATTTTCAGATCTGTGATGAGGTTTTAGTAGAATTTGGCTGATAATCCATCAGGTCCTAGACTTTTCCTTTTGGGGACATTTTTCATTACATTTTCAAACTTGATGGATGTGATAGGTTTATTTAGGAGCTTTTTATGCTCTGGATTTAGTTTCAATATGTGATATGTATCAAGTCATTTTTCCATTTCTTCCAGATTCTCCAATTTTGTGAAGTAGAGGTGTGAAAGTATGATTTGATGATTCTACCAATTTCATTGGTGTCAGTGGTGACCGCTCCCTTTTCATTTTTGATTTTGTTGATTTGGATCTTCTCTCTCTCTCTCTCTCTCTCTCTCTCTCTCTCTCTCTCTCTCTCTCTCTCTCTCTCTCTCTCTCTCTCTTTGATGAGATTGGCCAGGTATTTGTTAATCTTGTTTATTTTTTTCAAAGTGCCAGCTCTTCATTTCATCTATCAGAGCTCCTAGGGTTGGATTGTTTTAGTTTTTCCAATGCCTTTAGATTGGTGGTTAGATTATTAATTTAAGATCTCTCTTCCT
>PVHP010038951.1:0-16614 GCA_004024765.1 Zapus hudsonius | reverse complement strand
AACACACTTGGGCCAGGAAGACTGGGATGAGTACTAAGATATACAGGATCCCTTGCCACAAGGACTAATACAGACAGCCCACGGAGGAGGATATACAACTGATCAGGGACGGGGAGGGGGGGATTGGGGAATTCGGGATAACAACGCATGGTTTGCCCACTAAATAATGTAACTCATTATGGACAATAAATATATATTTTAAAAAAATGTGTGTGTGGGGGGCGGGGGTATGTCAATAAGCATTTCTGAACTCAACCATCAACACCTAAGGAAAATGCATTCCTAGCCAGTAAAGAATGAGAATATCTATTCTCCTGTATTCTTTAATCATTTCTGCATTACTTGCAGTACCTAACACAAGGTTAATGCTTCCTAAATAGTTATGAGACTGTATCCTGTATCAATTAGGGAATAGTGACAAGGAGCAAGCTTGCATGTGTTCACCACGGTTGAAATTTTCTTTTCCAGATATTTTTGACCTATGAGTGGTTGCACCGATGGATGTGAATGCTGGGAGTTGGGAGGGCTGGCTATACAGTATTATGGATGGATGAGGTGTGTGCCGGTTAGTTTAAGAACAATCATCAGTTTCTAATGGGGCCTGTAGAGAGGTCAAGAGAAGTCTACCAGGGGATGTGACATTTGAACTGATCCTCAGTGAGTCATTAGGAGGTAGCCAAGCAGAACAGGACTGAGAGAGAAAGAAGAAACATGATCCCTCTAAACAAAGGAGAAGTCGAGGTCTGTGAAGCGAGGTGAGTCAGGAAACTATAATCAATTCCTCATGGGTAGAACTCTGGGGATAAGTTGAGGGACAATAGAAAAGGAGGAATCTGGAGCCAGAAAATGAAGATTTGGTATTGCTTTGCACTTTTATCTTGATGTCACTGATGTGCTTGCAAGGTTTTCGTGAGGGAACTGACACGAATACTTTTATGTTTCAGGAGGATTCAGCTGATGCAGTGTGAAGGAAAGATGAGAATAGGGCTTGGTCAGAGTCAGAGAAGGAAGCAACTGCAGTAATTCATGCAATAAATGACGAAGGCAATGAAGAGAGGAATCAAAGAGATATAGGCGGTTTGAAGAGATGGGTAGAGAGAGGGAGAAATCACCTAATGGCTTCCAGACTTCTACTTCAGATATTTGGGTGGATTGTGGTGCCAGGGCAAATTTAAGAACAGAGGCACGTTGATGGGATGATGTCTCTGTGGGACATAGAAATAAATGCTTCAAAGAAAGTAGTAGAGAGGTTACCAACAGCTCTGTGATTGGATCTGAAGTCCACTCCACAGGAGGGAATATATGTCTGGTAGTAAAAACCAGGTCAAAACATGATGGAGATTGTAGGCTCCAGGGAAGAGCCTACTATTGCTAAACTGATGTGTTATCCAACTCAAACTCTCTCCCAAATACTTATCATGGAATCCACAGATAATCCTTAATGTGATCAGAAAGGCTTTCATGTTGTGCAGTGGGAGGCAGTCAATGCAGAGACATACACATCATACCCTCTAGGGTTCACTGTGGAAGTTGATGGCAGGAAAAGAATGTAAGAGCTAGAGAATGGGGAGGAGTGCTGTGGAATTCTGATATCCAGACATGACAAATCCATTATGCTCATGAACTCACACTGCACAAGGCTTTCCCATGGTGGGGCCAGTTAACATCTGTTGTGTTTAGGGAAGGGCCTGGGGAGGCCACTCCCCTCCTGAATGAGCTAATGGCAGCTAATGGTTGCCGGGGAAGCCATTCTCTTCTATGTGTAATCATTATAAAGTGAGGGATAAAAAGAAGGAATATAGTGAGACCGAGGAGCATAAGGAGGGTACGGTGGGGTACATATGATCAAAATGCAATATGTAGATATGAAAATGTGAAAGAGACAAAATAGGGTGGTTGGGTATCTAAGTGCAGACTCAAGAGAAGACTCGGCAGATTGATATTTTTAGGCATGTTCTTCATAAAGTCTATGTAGATAGGTCAGTAGAACCCAAGAGTACACTAATACGTAGGGTTGGCAAAATGAGGTCAAGGATGAGGGAGTAGAAGGGAGGCAGTGAAGAAAAGAGAGAGACTTCACCAAAGACAGGTGACCAGTGCCAGGTCACTTAGCATGTTCACTCCCAGGGCACCAGGAACTCACAGGTGGCATTGGGAAGGGCAGTTGTCCAGGAAACTCGCAGTGCAATGTTAACCCAATAGACAGCTTTCATCCTGTTCATCAGTATACGTGCTTGGAACTCATGTGACACTGAGTTGACATTGACCATCTCAAGTAAGTGTCTCCACCCACTTCATCAGGCCAGTCTTGCCTACAGCATTCATTGTCCACCTTTCTTCTTTTCCACAGAAGAGACTATGACTCCTTGACACATGTCCTTCTGTTTGTTGAGCCAAAAGGATAAGTATTTGATTTTTTTCCTTTTGTCAAAAATCACACACACACACACACACAAACAGGTAATGTGAATCTGCCACCTCCTGTCTGGGCTCCCTCAAAAGAACAACAACAAAAAAGCTGTAGCTCTGTTTCCAGTCTTTATTTTCTTTTGTGACCCCAAAGCAGAGGGGTGCTATGCTAGAGCTGAGCTGCTGAATAGCCCTGGTTTCTAGAGGAGCCATGGGAACCCAGAGATAAAAGGCTGATAGAAAAGGTAAATGCTATCTCTGGAATTATCAAGATAAGAGATGTAAGGAGAAGCACACTTCAGGGTCCAGAAAGACAGAAACAAGGGGAAGTGGCGACCCTTGGCGTCTTTACTAAGAAGCTCCAGGAAAATATTTGAATATCTATGTGCAGTCTTGAGAAGCAAGAAGCAAACAAGAATGAAAGCCCCCAAGGAGGGTGAACTAATCCCAGTGGCTTGTTTGTATGGGAAATACAGAGTGAGAATCTTGATGGGATGTACATTTTTCAGAAATCCACGCGCTGCTCTACAGCACTGGTCTATGGTTAAGCTTACAGATAATAGCCTTCCAGAGCCATGCCAAGGCGAAGATGCAGTGCGTTCTTATCACAGGCTCCCGGACTGCTGGCTGCCAGTGAGTCAACGGGTTTCTGTTTCTGACAGTTTATTTTCACCCAAGTTTTTCTAGACAACAAGTTCTGACTCCGTTCCCTTTCTTAGCTAAAACAGTAAAGAGCTACAGAGCTCAGTTTTGGTCATCATGTTGGCATGCTTTGCCCCTCAGGGCTGGTATTGTCCAGATACCCATGGGTCCAGTGTTTCCATACACCAGGTACAATGACAATTACAACAGAATTAAAGCTATTTGCTTTTAGCTCCACAAAGCCCAGCCTAGAGAACCAGAACAGCTCTGGAGCTGAGGGTGAATTGCTATCCCTGGTTCTGGCAACTTCACTGAAGGTTTTACAAGTGAGGGAAAATGTCTGAGAAGCCAGGAACCCAGAGCAAAAGCACAACGTTTGAACTGAGGAAATGAGCTCCCTTCAGTATGATCTTCACAATATAAGGTCATTCTTTTTTTTAAAAAATATATATTTATTGTCCATAATGAGTTACATTATTTAGTGGGCAAACAATGCGTTGTTATCCCGAATTCCCCAATTCCCCCCTCCCCATCCCTGATCAGTTGTATATCTTCCTCCGTGGGCTGTCTGTATTAGTCCTTGTGGCAAGGGATCCTGGATATCTTAGTACTCAGCCCAGTCTTCCTGGCCCAAGTGTGTATAATAAGGTCATTCTTTCACAGTATAAATTTGGACTTGTTGTTTTGCATGTTTAGTGAGAACATACTTCCCAGACTCAGGGTACTGCCAGTGAGTGGGGCGCTCACTGCCATCACGGGAAAGGAGCAGGACATCTGAAGATGTCCGAAGACATTTCACCGTCATCTCCTTTTGATCCATGGGCACCTCAATGGATCAAATATTCTCAGGCTTCTTCTAATCAGAACAGCGTCACAGAACCCAAGGGGCAGGATGACGTTCAAGCTCACCCGAGGCTAGAGCAAGAGTACTGGCCATGTTCTGCAAACAGATCAACTAGGCTTGAACTTCAGCGAGAACTGATGGGGAAGAAAGCTGGCACTGGGAGCCTGGAGAAACTGCTGGGCATCGATCCACACTGTGCAGCTGACAGCCTGTTCTGTGTGACATTCAGTGACATCCGTGTCCAGAGGTGGGGAGGCAAGTGCAGACTATGGAATCTGGACACCTCCACCTGCCTTCCATGTCGTCAATGAGTCCTGTGTGCTCTCTCTTGTTGCTCTAGTTCAAGTCTATCACCTTAATCACTTGGCCGTAACTGTGGATGGTTTTACTTTTGATTAATCGGAACCACCGACACCGTGAGGATGTTGTGAGGATGACCATGAATTAGGTGATCTGTTTAGAACAGGACCTGAATGATCAATGCCAACACGTTACAGGCAGTTCCCAGCGCTATTTATCACCAGTACTGGGCCGACCAGAGCCAGAATTGCTTCAGGGAATCTACTTTACGGAGAGGAATGAACATGAGCTGGAGTCGTGACTCCTTACATTTTTTCATTCTTTTCCTGCCTCTGCTTTCTGCCAGGATGGAGTTTGCAACATTCCTGGTCCCCACGCTGCTTTGCTAAAGTCTCTTCCTTCAGCCGTCAGCTTCATTTGCCCTCCTGCTTTCACCCCCAATCTGATTATTTGCTCTTTTTAACATTCCACACATTTTCTTGGAGAACAGACTCTAGCAGGTCATAAAAATGAATTTTAAAAATGTCTCAAAGGGCTGAGAGATGGCTCCGTTGGTAAAATGCTTGCTGTACAAATACGAAGACCTGAGTTTGGATCCTCAGCACCTATGTAAAAGCCAAGAAGGATGACACGTGCCTGGAAACCTAGTGTTGGGGAGGCAGAATGCAGGATGACTGGGAACACTGGCTAGCCAGCCTAGCCTAAATGGTGAGTCCTAGGTTCAGTGAGAAACCCTGTCTCACTGAAAAAAAAAAAGGCTAAAAAAGTAAGGAAGGTCAACTTCTGATCTCCACTATACATAAACATATACATAATATATATGCACACATGTGTATATATATGTACCTGCACACACATACACATGTGAAAACAAAACAAAATTTAAAATGTCCCGAATGAATGTAATTTAGTCAGTGATTAGTATAGAAACAGAAGAAAGGACCATCGGGCCCTGGACATGGTTTAAATTGTGAAGAAGGGGATCCCAAATGGCTGCTTGATAAACAATATTCAGAAACAGAATTTATAAAGAGAGATGGTTTTGAAGCAGGGTAGCAAACTCAGGTGATGTTTCGGGTGTGTGCACCTGTGACACACTCATCATGGAGGGGATACAAACGATCCAACTGTATCAGGCAAAGACAGCGGAGGCTTTCCTTGATCAATTAGTAACAAAGTTCCAACAAAGAATGCTCTATGGTAACAGTTGTTACTGTGAATTACTGAAAAAGGCTAAGGCTGCAGGACTGTGGAAAACTTCAACATCCCCTGCAAGCATCCTTCCCAAAGGTGGTTGCTAACAAAGGCACTGGAGGCATATGACTGAGCTGCCTCCTATTACAAGTGAAGTTCTAAAATGAAGCAATTCTGTAACGAGATCTAGAATTAATGAATAAATAGATGCCATTGAAAATATACCAGAGTTAAAATGTTGGAAAATCCAGTGTACTTATACTTATACTTATAGCTACAAATTATTTAAACTTCTTAAAAGGGGGCTGGAGAGATGGCTCAGTGGTTAAAGGCATCAGCTTGAAAATCCTACTAGCTTGGGTTTGATTCCCCAGTACCCATGTAAAGCCAGATGCACAAAGTGTGTGCATGCAATTTGTAGTTCTTTTGTAGTGGTTAGAGGCCCCAGGCATGCCCATTCTCTCTCTCCCTTTCTCTCTTTCTCTCTCTCTCTGTCTCTCCTTGAAAGTAAATAATAAATAAAAATATTTTAAACTTCTTAAAAGGGAACTTGAGGCTTTACTCCTACCCTCTTTCTTATAATTATGGCAACTGAAGACCATGGTTTTTTTGGGACTTGCCCAATCACCCAGTACACTGATGTCAGAAATAAGATTTTATAAACCAAGAGAAGAGACTCACCTATGTCCAATACAATAGGACTTAGGAAATTGATTAATAGCATCAAATCAGGTATAGACAACTGGCTTGGACCATGAAGCAGAGAAGAGAAAGCAAGCAACCAAGGGGTTTGGGAGCCTCTATGCCAGCCAACTCGTTGCAAAGATAAAGTGAAAGTTGAGTCCACGATTGAAAAAAGGAACATGAAGAGGAAATGGAACCACAAAACCCACCAGGAAAACCACTTGCCATCCTGGCTCAAACAGTTATTAAGTGGCATCCTGGGGAATTGGGGTTGCTCCGAGAATCAGTTCTTAATGGCCAAATAGCATTTTGATGTTCTAAAAACTGCTCGCACTCTCCTTCATGAGGAAGGGCCCAGGCACTCATCTATTATTGAGCACATTTAAAAAGGCATTTAGGAAAGAGCATCGAGAGACAGATTTGCAACCACAACGTCTGTCCCAGGAGGGGTGGGCTTGCTTAGAGATGGAGCAGAGTTCATGTGAGCGATATGGAAACAGCCCACATAGGCAGGTGTCCTGCTGCTCTCAGAGACACCTGTGGGCATACTCAGAGGGCAGAAATCAACAAATGCCAGACCTCCCTAGGATCCTCACTTCCAGCCACCAAGCCAGGGTCAAGGTTCTGAACCTTGTGGATGGAGGGTGTATGAAAGGGTAGGGAATTAAACATCACGTTATAACTATATGTATGTTGCCAGGCGTGGTGGTGCATGCATTTGATCCCAGAACTCGGAGGCAGAGGTACGAGGACTGCTGTGAGTTTGAGGCCACCTTGAGATTATAGTGAATTCCAGGTCAGCCTGGGCTAACCTACCTCAAACAAGTGTGTGTGTGTGTGTGTGTGTGTGTGTGTGTGTGTGTGTGTGTACCAACAGGTAACAGTTGAACATGTATTTTAATGATTTGTATTAGCAAGGCACCATATTATGAAAGGAAAGCAGACCACAATACTGGATGTATATTAGCCTAATCATATTAACATATGTGCAAGTGTATTTTTTAATTCTTTAAAAATATTTTATCTATTCACTTCAAAGGAGAGAGACAATGGGCATGGTGTCAGGGCTTCTAGCTGATGCAAACAAACTCCAGATGTATGTGCCACTTTGTGCATCTGTTTTTAGGTACTGGGGATTTGAACTCAGGTCATTAGGCTTTGCAGACAAGTGCCTTAACCTCTGAGCCATCTCTACAGGCCTCAAGTGTATTTTCTAAATAAAATTCATTTATGATATGAAAGTACAAATGACTAAAGACTGAAATAATAGAAATCAAAATGCATTAAAAATTATGTCTGGGTGATAGAATGTGGAGTGAATTTCATCTTTCTCTTCATGTGAACTAGATTTCTTCATACAATGGAAGAAGATTCCTTGAGGTCTGAAAAAGAGATCTCGTAACTGAATGGAGCACATCTAAGTCCACAATTTAAGTAATTTCTCTTCTTAAAGATCTAATTCTTAACATAGCATGTTAAGTTGCCAACAAGTCAGATGGGGAATAAAAACAAGGATCTGAAGAGCAGTGGCCTGTCAGTGAGGCTCAGTAAGAACTTACATAAGTTTGAAAGCCAAGCCCAGTGGTAACAGCTGCAACCTCAGCACTGGGTGGTGAGGCTGGAGGTGCTCAGGAGGCAAGAGTTCAAGACTAACTTGAGCTGTATAATGGCATCTATGTCTTCCAAAACAAAAACTAAACAAAACCAAATCACATTTCTGTTTAACATGTATCTCTGTCCACCCATCCCTTAAATTATCAAAGCCCTAAGCATGCTGAGTTTTAGGCCACACCATCATCATCCTGGGTTCACCTGGCTTGACCTGATTTTCACAGTAAGGGTCCCAGTGAGGCATGCTGGTGAGAAGGCATGCACGAGATTTCCTTCAAGGCTCCTCCTTAGAGCCCCCTGTCCTCACCTTACACAAGGCCCTCCTCCTACCCTTTGGGTATCAACCTCTCCTTTTTAAAAACCATTTTATTTATTTGAGAGAGAGAGAGAGAGAGAGAGAGAGAGAGAGAGAGAGAGAGAGAGAGAGAGAGAGAGAGAGGACACTCCAGCGCCTCCAGCCTCTGCAAATGAACTCCAGGTGCATGAGCCACATTGTGCATCTGGCTTTATGTGGGTATTGGGGAATCAAACTCCCGTCACTAGGCTTTGCAGGCAAGTGCCTTAACCATTGAGCCATCTCTCCAGCTCATCAACTTCTCCTTTTCTTCCTCTGATTTCACTGCACTCTCCCTCCCTGCATCCACACGGAGTTCTACAGTTCACGGCTTTGACCTTTTGGTCTCTCCCTCTCTTCTCTTCAGAAGCCAAAACTTCTCCGTGGCTTTCAGTTTTCATCTCTGGGGAGAACATCCCCAAATCTGCATTTTAGTGGCATCTTCCCACCAGAAACTCAAATGAACATTTCCACTTCCTTCCCTACCCAACAACAACTCAGCAATAAGAAGCTTTTGGAAACTGAACCCAGGAACATCCTTTTTCTGACATGACCCCTGTTCTCACTTGCCAGTCCCTGAAGGGAAGTGCAGTGGTTTGGGGTTCATTTCACCTTTGTCACCCCTCTCCATCTGTCTCTGTTTCCTGAGTCCACTGACACTGTGTTTGTCCCTGTTCACTCAGACCCTACATGATGGCAGATGTCATCTCTGTCCGTACAACCTTCCACAGCTACTAGACACATTCAATTCAATTCAATTCCTGAATTGAAGTCATAATTACATCTCTCTTCTTCTCAAAACTCCATGGTTTCTGATTGCCTGCTGAGTTCATTCAAGCCGTCATCACTTCTAATGGTCCTTAGGCACAATATTTCTTTAACGATAACTCTGTATCCCCTTGTTTATTCTTATCATCCAGACAAATTAGAAAGCCCATTGTTCTATGAATAAACATACTTCACCTGCTGTTACCTCTGTCTGAAATAGCATCCTCACCCCACCATGACCAGCCTCTAAAAGACATCATTAATTAAGGCCCAGCTTTAAAATAATATTCCCAAATCTCTTCCTGGTTCTTTGAATTTGAAATGTTATTTCCTTTCTAGACTCATTTGTCTTTCTTTCTTTTTCTTTTTGGATGTATATGGTGTGTATGCATGTTTGTGTGTGTAGTGTGTGTTCATGTTTAGAGAACAAGCTTTGTTGTCAGTCCTAAGAAATCTCATCCAACTCTTTTTGAGACAGAGTCTCTCATTAGCCTGGAGCTTACCAATTAGGCTACAGCATTTGGGCAGTGAGCTTTAGGGATCCTCCTGTCTCTGCCTCCCCACTGCTAGGATTAGAGGCATGTACCATTATGTCAAGCACTGTACACAAACTCAAGTCCTTATGCATATGAAGTAAGCAGTCAACCTTGCTCTCTCCACAGCCCCCACATTTATGATCTTTGCTGTGTGCAACATTTACCATAAAACTTAGTAGCATGAAGCAAAAATCTTTATTATTATATCCATTGATATTTATTTTATCTAGGCTCACCTTTGCTGGGTATGCTGGCTCAAGGCTGTACATATGTCTACAAGCAGGGTTTTAGCTGGGGCTGGTCCTTGTTTAAAGGCTTAGTGAGGAAGAATGAACTTTCTGAGCTCACTCACAGGGCTTTTGGCATGCCCCAGGTTCTCACTGGTTGTTGGTGAGAGACAAGAGTTCCTTACCACTTGAGTAAGCTTGTTCACAACAGGGTGGTGAGCTTCCTTCAGAGCAAGGACTACAATAAAAAGCCAGAGACAGCCTGTCTGCATGTTCATCTCCAAAGAAGCATTGTTCCATTTTTTTTTTCTAAAAATGAGTCACGACACTCAGTCAGAAAGAGCAGATCTTCTGGGGGTGGGGGGTCCTCAGCTACAGCTCACCACTCCATTTTCTTCCCTGACTATGTAATCTTTTCTCCTCTGTTAAGAGGGTCAATTTCTCAAGAATGAGGCGGTGTAATCACCTTTATTTTCTTCGTTCCATCTTGCCCAGAGGCCTCCACAGAGAAGTCGGTCCTCCACTGTGTTTGTGGACTACTGAGTGGAAGCAGGCAACAGAGGCAATGCTTCCTGGGTGCAAAGCTCTGCTTCCACGGGCAGAAAGGCCATTGGGGAGCTTGGGAGACATCGCCTGAGCTTTGCAGGGTGCAGTCATTGTAGAGCTTAGACGATCAGCATGTTCCACTCTGTTCTAACTTCAGGGGTGGGATGTGGAGGAATCTGAAATACTGCCTCCCTGGCACAGAAAGAGACTAAGCCCTCCCCTTACACCCTTATTTAGCACTTATATAAATATAAAGATACATGTGCAATTACTGCCATTAACTTTCCTTGTTTTCTGTCTGAAATGCTCAGACTCTCAAGCAAGTGAAGTTTTTCTGCCTAGACAACTTCAATCTCTCTCTCTCTCTCTCTCTCTCTCTCTCTCTCTCTCTCTCTCCTCCTTTAGAATCTAAATCAGGAAAACATGACTAAAAAGCAACTTATTCTCTTGGTATCTTC
Source organism: Zapus hudsonius (assembly GCA_004024765.1). NCBI lineage: Eukaryota > Metazoa > Chordata > Mammalia > Rodentia > Dipodidae > Zapus > Zapus hudsonius. Next base: position 6,061 of record PVHP010038951.1, on the reverse strand, counting down.
AGATTACATCACTTTCTCTTTAATTGCTGCCAGGTTTTTGTTCTTACATTTAAGATGTGACAACATTTTGTCCCCATTTTCAGTTCTGATTCTAGTTTTTCTCGTTTCACATCTATTTTCTTGCACTTAATTCTCTTAGCTGTCCAGCTGAGCTTATCCTTGACTGAAAGCCCTCTTTTTTGCTTTCAGTTTTATTGAGAATTTTCATACTGTATTTTGGCCACAGTTCCTTCTTTTGTTGACTTTCCTCTTTGTTAGGTAAATGCCTTTGGGTGACTCTGTTTCCTGTAGAAACTTTCAAAGGAATTAAAGGTTAATATGTCTATGTTTTATTACTTGATGAGTAGAAAGCTCTTCAGACACAAAGTGTCATGTTCCTCCTACAATTGTAAGGTGAATTTGGAGAGTCAGTTCAATACAGAACTGGGATTGTGTGTATTCTGACAGATTTTGAAGCTAGAGCTCAGGCTTCTCAGCCAACCCCCCCCCTCCCCGAGGCTCCAAGGTGAACTGCAGCGAGCAATCAAGTAGCTGGATGGGTAACTTATGTAAATATCCCTTCACCCTGGATGCACCCATTTCCAAAGTATGCATTTTAGTGGTTTTTTTTAAAGTGCTTTAAAATTCTTTTATTTATTTACTTGTGAGAGAATGAGGGAGAGAGGGAGACAGAGAGAGAGAGAGAGAGAGATTATGGATACGCCAAGGTCTCTTGCCATTACACAGAAACTCCAGACACAAGCCCCACACACCACTCTGCATCTGGCTTTACGTGGGTCCTGGGGAGTTGAACACCAACCATCAGGCTTTGTAAGCAAGTGCCTTTAACCGCTGAGCCATCTCCCCAGCCTACACTTCAGTTCTTAAAGCAGCACACTGTGTGGAATCACCCCTCTTTGAGTGTCACAGCTCTGAGGGAAATGCCATTCAAGGAGGACAATCTTTCAGGGTTGTGTGCACCCAGAACGAGCATTCCACCCGCAGAGGGACCCTTAGCCCCAGCAGAATGATGTGAGCTCAGTGTTGTCAAGCTCTTGATTTTTCAGGAAATTCTAAAATCCAGAGTCCTCTGGGAATTTGAGTCTTTAGTGTTAGGAGTCAGTTTAATTTTTCAATGCATGGTGCCTTTTTTACATAATGCACCTGCGATCTGAAAGCAGTCAGTGGGCTTCCAGGCATAGCCTTTTCTAGATAGCTGCGCAAAGCTCTTGTCAGGACCAAGTGAGGACAATTAAGAAGGTGACATAACTATCCCAAGTGATAGCCATGAAAGAGGCCAAAGTATGTCACGTTCACTTACAACAGCAGGCAACTTATTTCATACCGTTCTCATTAAACGATGACATCCATGCTTCTGGATTCTTTGGAAAAAATAAGCATAAATTTTAGACTTATTATAAAAATTCCTATCTTGTTTTCTAAGACCTAGCAACAGTGAAAACACACATACAAAATCAAATATTGTTTTCCCTGTGCTTTGGATAAAAGGGCTCTGCACTCTCAGAACACTCTATAAATCTAAGCAGAAGACCTGTTGGCATAATTTCTAAGATTTTTACCTTGAATAAATTGCTTGTTAAGTTTCCTAAAAGAATGCTTGGATACAGATTTAACTAGCCAGTAATCTAAAATAATAATGTCATTTCCAAAAGGCTCTTTGAAGCTGGTATTATTGATTGAGGCTGTACTACCTGCATAATGTTATTTATTCATTTGCTCTTGGGTTCGCAGTCTGACCCTGCTCATCAGGAAGGGAGCACCCTGGGGTCAGAGAGCAAGTGAGTTCTGTTCAATACTGTCCCTAACAGCTAGACTAGTGTCCAGCACTCAGTAGGGCTTAGGAAATACTCGGAAACCCCACCATTCAGCCTAGTTGGGACATGTATTGTCTTATGAAGATACTCCATCAATTAGAATCTCTTGGAGTGAGTTGGACAAGCCTCAACTCTTTCCTGCTGCTGGGTTTCTGGCTTTATTTTCTAGAAAAGGATAAAGGATCAGTCTTATTTTAAAGTTTAATGGCTAGGAAATAAAATGAGAACAGAGAACAATGACCGAGTGGCAGCTTAAATACCTATTAAATGATACTTCTCCTTGTGAAAAAAATACACCTGTGAGAAGCCAGCTGTGTGTGTTACAGGTTAAAATGCAGAGAGGATCAGGCCTCATCTCTAGAACTCCCAGGTGAGCCTGACAATGAACTTCTAATAGAGTCCCAGGTACTGCGGATGCTGGTTCTGGGGTCTCACCTGGAGAGCCACAATGGTTGTTACTCCCCCCCTGAGGAAGGAGTTCCTCAATCCTTTATGGTTATGAACCAATCTATCGAACCGCAGAATAAGGAAGTCATAAAGCTTTATTACCGACCACAAAGTGGTGGTTTATTACAATGAAACAAAACCCAAGTAGACCAAGTAACAAAGTGTGCTGTGAGGTTTCCTAAACACATATGATTGCTGGATGTCATATTGTTGTCATTCAATGGCTACTTGAGAAGCCACAATTTTCTTATTCAAAACTATATGAAGCTATGTTGAATCCTTACTTGATTTCGGGGTGACAGACCTGTATGTACTATTGTGGTATGTTGTGGGCATTTCCAGTATTTTACTGTTACTTAACATGCATGATGCACTTCGTAAAGTCCCTAAGTAAAAATTCCTGACATTTTATGATGGCCACTGAACCCAGGTTCTCAGGAATGCTAGGCAAGCTCTCTACCCCGAACTATAACCTCAATCCCAGCATCATTTTAGAACATAGTGAGAAAGCTGGTCATTGTCAGTTTGGTTTCTTATTAGTTTGTTTGCTTATTTAGTTAGTTGTTTTGAGACAGTCCCATTTGATCTAGGCTGGCCTTGAATTGAGTATGTAGCCAAGATTGACCCTTGAACTCTTGATCCTCTTTTTTTCTGCCCATCAAGTGCTGGGATTATGGGGTCTCACCGTGCCGAGCTCATTGACAGGGTTTCACCAAGCATACCAAGAATTGCTTTGGCTATTTCTACTTCCTTTCAGTGTCTAAAGTCAGAATGGAACACAGGGCAACTGTGTATGTATGAGTGGTCAATTCTTCTATTTTCTTCTAGAATCTAATGTTAATTGTCTTATTGATTTAAATTATGTTCAAGCAAAATCACAACGACTATGTATGTTGTTATGTACATATGCACAAAACAGACATATACCTGTGCTACACAACAGATAATTATGTTAAGAATAGAGCATGACTTAAAACTTATTTGGTTCTTACAATAACAGTTTAAAGAAGGTGCTGCTCCTATCCCCATTTTATAGATGGAAAAACTGAGGTACAGAAGAGTGGAGTAAGATCGAGTACTATTTGTTTTTTGGTGACTGGGCTAGGCAGGGGTAGGTGTGGAGCTGCTTAGCCTTTAAACTGCCTGTCATGGTTTGATCCAGGTGTCCCCCACAAACAAATGAATGTGTTCTGATAGACTGATCCTCAGCTGATGGCAGTTTGGGTTTTACAATCTCGATGAAGCTGTGTTGTCAGGGGCGGGCTTATGGGGTTATAAACCAGCTTCCCCTTGCCAGAGTTTGGCACACCTTCTTGCCACTATTTCCAGTGTTGTGGCAGAGATGATGTCCACCCGTCTGCTCGTGCCATCGTTCTCCCTGCCAGGATGGAGTCTCCCCTCAAGTCCTTAAGCCTAATAAACCCATTCCTCCACAAACCGCTTTTGCTTGGGTTCTTTCTGCGCAGCAACTAGAAAGCTGACCACAACACTGCCTCAAAACACAAGTCTGAAAAACTCAGGTGAAAGGAGGACCATAACTCAAGGCACATGGGCAAAAATAACACAAGGGACACTGGAGGACGGACTGTCACAATTTTGTGGGATCCAGGCTGATTGCAGAGAGGTGAGATTTGGCAGGAGAGGGCAAAGCAGAGCAGCCTTGAAGGTCATGACCTGGGCACTCGAGTGGGGAGCACTGTGTCCCTGTGGAAACATTGTCCAAATTTCAGACACTTGATTTTGGCCACCACTGTATACCATCTATATGCTTTGAATTTATGAGTTGAAAGACAGTCCTTCTTTATGTCATATAGTAACACTTTCATGAGGCAAGTATCACTTGCCCAAAGTAAAGGATACCTATCAAAAATAAATAGATGATTATTTAAATGAAAATATTCCCATCCTTGCTAAGTCAGCTCTTGCACCTCAGTTGAAACTCACAACTTGAAGAAACACTGAAGTAGCAATGACAAATCCCATGTATGTTCTTATGAATGTCACTCCTACGAATATATATATATACATATATATATATATATTAATATGTTTATTGTCCATAATGAGTTACATTATTTAGTGGGCAAACCATGAGTTGTTATCCCAAATTTTCCAATTCCCCCCTCCCCCTCCCTGATCAGTTGGATATCCTCCTCCGTGGGCTGTCTGTATTAGTCCTTGTGGCAAGGGATCCTGGATATCTTAATAGCCCTAGTTTGATTAATCTAGTTTTTTAAAAATATTTTTTATTTATTCATTTTCAAGCAGAGAAATACAGAGAGAGACAGAGAGAGAGAGAGAGAGAGAGAGAGAGAGAGAGAGAGAGAGAGAGAGAGAGAGAGAGAGAGAGCGCACACCAGGGCCACCACCTTGTGGGTCTGGCTTATGTGGGTCCTGGGGAATTGAACCTGGGGCCTTAGGCACTGGAGGCAAGTGCCTTAGCCACTAAGCCATCTCTCCAGCCCAATTAATCTAGTTTTGAATGAGATATTAAGCCTCTTTTCCCTTAGCCAGTTGAATTAATAAAATATTGTGTTTCAGGTTAGAACAAAGCTAAACTTTAATATCTCTGTTCCTTAGGTTAGCTGGTTTGAATTTCTCATGGTGTTCTAACCTTTCTCTGCATCTCCAACAGACGTTTGATCAATGGTACTACATGGTCACAGGGCCATGACCAATGAGGGCTGCATGTTAGCAATTTTAAATGCAGAAGCCAATGGTTTCCTAGAAAATCCTCCTATGTGAGGAGGACCTGGACAGCTATTTATATAGTTAGCATGTTCTCTTCTCCCTATTTGAAGAGAGAGGTTCTTGAGGAGAGACAGAGAGATAATTACAGCAGATAGTCAGCATGTATAGGAATGAACAGATACAAAAAGTTTTGCTCCTTTTGTTTTTCCCGCTCTTCTTTTCTCTTTCATTTCCTTCTTCTCTCTCTTCTATTTTTACTAAGTCCAGAAAAATATCATATGAAGATGCAGCAGGTCACAGTCTAAGCTACTGAACCCCATACTCCTACACCCAATGGAGAACTATTACTTAACTGAGCATTAGAAGTCATCAGTGCTAAGGCTCACATGTTTCCATTGTGCAAACTGTTCTCTGGTCTACACCATTGTCTCCACTGATATTGTTGGACCGTGATGTTATTGGCTTCTTATACATGTATAGTGGACATGAATGGGTTGGGCAAGGCACCTACTAGACACAAATGGCTGGACAAGGGACCGACTGGACATGAATGGGGCTGGACAAGGGATCTACTGGACATGAATGGGCTGGATAAGGGAGCTACTAGACATGAATGGGCTGGATAAGGGATCTCTAGTGGACATGAATGGGTCTGGACAAAGGACCTACTGGACATGAATGGGTCTGGACAATGGACCTGCTGGACATGAATGGGCTGGACAAGGAATCTAGTGGACATGAATGGGTCTGGACAAGGGGCCTACTGGTCATGAATGGGCTGGACAAGGGACCTGCCTCTACAGCTTTTTAGCTGTGTGACTGGGGGATCACTCTGAGCCTCAGTTTGCTCACATGTTCTGGGGATTTCTTGAAGTTTTAATAGTAATCAAACTGAAGCCAAAGGAAGGGTAGGTGTCATGGTTTGATACAGGTGTCCCCCACAAACAATTGAATGTGTTCTGATAGATCGATCCTCAGCTGATGGCAGTTTGGGTTTTACAACCTCGATGAAGCTGTGTTGTCAGGGGCGGGCTTATGGGGGTTATAAGCCAGCTTCCCCTTGCCAGTGTTTGGCACACCTTCCTGCCGCTGTTTGCAGTGCTGTGGCA
>PVHP010038950.1:0-16621 GCA_004024765.1 Zapus hudsonius | reverse complement strand
GCCACAGCTCATTCGCTATATCCTGGAAAATACAAATACAATCTCCATTGGAGAGTTAGAACAGTATAGGTTAACACATATAGACCATTCTGGATTGCCTAGTTTCTATTTTTAGTAGCCTCCCTATCAGACATTCGCATAGTGCATCTTTTCTTGGGAGCCCAAGAGTATGGGATCCGGTGCATCTTGCCCTAAATCCGACCTTTTAACTCACCCTGGCCACATCTAAGTGTCCACTCTAATCTCATGGCAAACATCTGGATGTCTATTTACAGACATTCCTTTAAATTCATACCTTCTTTACCAGTGATGATTTTCTTTATTCTGGAAGGGAGTTGGGGACTTTTCAGAGTAGGGGGCTTTTCATCCATGTGTTCCTTTGATCTGTCAAAGCTAATTACAATGGTGAATTGCCTGTCCCAAACAGGATCAAGCCCAAATTCTATGGAGACCAAGAATCTGGACTCCATGGGGAAGTTTCCACTAACTAAACTTGGGTCTAAAGAAACCCATTATAATCTCTCCAAACCAACAATACTTATCCTATTTAACCTATGTTGATCTCACTCTCCAATGGAGAATCTGTTTTTACCTTTCACAAGGCAGACATGGACAACATAATTCTACCAGCAAGACCAGAAATGATAGCTGATTCATTGGCAGGAGATGAACCACCATTGTATATCAGCTAGAGACCAGGTGAAACCTCAGAGGAAGATGAGATGAGCGAGAGGGCTGCTTCCACACTGAGCCTGACAATCTGAAGCAGGGTGATGGAGACAGACACTGAAGGTACCCAGAAGCTTCTAAGAGGTCAACAATATAGTAGACTTAAAACACACCTGCCATGGCTCTGGGAATTTTGTGGAAGAGGGGACAGGATTCTGAAGGGCAGACCTCTGCAGATGCAGCCCCTCCCCTTGAGTGGGAGGTGTCTAATTAGAGCTATAACCTAGGTGCTAAAACTGATTGGTCAAATATGAACCAATCAGCTGTCTCTCTGACTCACCTGGGAAGAACTTAAATTCTCTTCCCTAGAGGAAGTCATTCCTCTCTTCCCCCACCTGGCAATGGAGTAAAGAGGATACTGATTTAGGCCTCAGTAAGGTAAGGCCTACCCCCACCCCCAATTAATGGCTGGGGTAGGGGGGCAGGCTCCAGACTTTTTCCCTCATGAATCTCTCTTTCTCATGATGGGAGCTCACTGTTATCTTTTCTGTTTATGTTTATTTAGCTAAATAATATAAGTTCTGTTAAACTCTCTAACACATGTTCTCCCCACACTGGTGGTTGGAGAACTCTATAACTCCCCATGTTTCCTTAAATAATAAAGTTTCCCACTATACCATACTATTTTGTTGTCTATGATTTAAATTCTTTAACTTTATAGACAAGAGCTCGGATAATCCTTGTGTGAAGTGTGAAGTGTGCCAGTGACATTCATGTTTCTCTTGTAAAATAAAAAAATGGCTAAATTTACTTAAATACTTAATTTTATTAAATTACTAAATTTAATTAAATACTTAATTTTAGAAAATAGCTAAGGGTCAGAAAAATAACTGTGTCATAAAGCCTTGAGATAAGCAGCTGTCCAGAAGGCAGAATTAAGTAACTAACTACTATTGCTATTTTGGCTTCTGTATAATGCTTATGCTATAGAAATGTGGAAAGACAAGAATAACTAAACACCAGACACATCTGCTCGGCCTTGGTCTCAGTTCCATTTATCTGGCTTTTGTAACTTGCTTACACAGACCCTAACCCTTGGACTGGAAATTCCCCAAAAATATTTGCTTCTATCTATTAAAAGGCCCGAGCTTTTGCACTCGGCACCTTTGGTCTCAGTATGCTAAGTGACTGAGTGACCATGCTTTTGCTCTGACTTGAGTCTCTGGTGGTCTGTCTTGGGGGGTCTTGGACCTTACACTTGACCTTGGGGTGCATTGAGATTTTTACTGGGGGGTATCTTAATTCTAACCCTTTCCCACACCCCATATCTTAATCCATATCAGAATGAATGTAAGAAAGTTGAATGACTACTCTGTTGTTTCATTGAGACAAAGTCATTCACTAAACATGAAGCTCCATTTATCAGTCACAATAGCTGACATCATCAAGTCCCATCGAGTCCTGTCTCTGCACCCCAGGACTGCGGTTAAGGCAATACATGGCTACATCTAGTTGTTTTATATAGGTGTTGGGGACTAAATTCGGGATTTTATATAACCACCTCCTACTCCCCGTTTTGTAGCTATGATGGCTGTGGTAGTTTGAAGAATGTCCCCCAATAGAATTTATTATAATTATGTTTAAAATTGTTGTCTCCAGCCAATTCTGGCTAGAGTAAGTGTTTCACCTTGGCCAGATCCTAGGGTTCAGCCCTAAGGTGTTTCTGGGGTGGGTCTAGAATTCTAGCTATACATATGCAAAAAACAGTCTGAGCTCAAGCCTGGAATTCCTCTTGTTTTGCCAGTTTGGAGTGTGCTTGCTTGCTTGCTGCAAGTGGTGGGTTTACTCTCTCTCTCTCTCTCTCTCTCTCTCTGCTTGGATCTGTGAAAAGGAGCCAGCCTTTTCCCTTCACTTTGCCTGGGTCTGTTACTTCAATAAATTCTTTCCTCCCCAGAATTGTGCCGGATTTGGAGATTCATCCCAGCGGCATGTGGCTAACTGTAGTCACAACAATGACAACACAAAATTGACAACAATGGCCATATTTCTATATGTCTTCCTTCCTTATCCATCAGAAGGACCCCTTGTCTACATTGCCTACCAAGGAGGCTGAAATCACTGGATACTATTGAGCTTATTTGAGTTTCCTTGCAACCTGCCAGCACAGTAAAACACATCAAGCTGTTTGAAACCTTGCCAAATTGTAATATTATCCTTGGAAGGTAGATGCAGGGCAATTTAAAAATCTTATTTTGATCATTAATATACACCACTGAGAGAAAATTAATGGCAGCCTTTCCCTGGATAACTTTTTCTTGTTTGCCCCAGCTAATTAGTAGAATTTGCATAAACGTGTAAGAACTCTATGCATTCTTCAATGGATTCAGAGATCATTTCCCATTAACTTCAGTTAATAGCCTCACGCTGCACACAGCTTAACTCTCCACTGTTGATCTGGCCAAAGGTAAGAGCTCCATTTCCCTGTCTTCCATTTATGGACTTTTGAGTTATAAAATACAATATTATGCACTTTGCAAATTATGTAATCAGTCCTTTAGTCCGTGGGTTGAGGAAATGAGAGAAAGTTGACCTAGTCACAATCCTTGAACCTGGGCATCCAGAATCACCAAATAAAGCGCTTCTCTGACAATGGCATTCAATGGCTTTACAATATGCATTATCCTACAGTTGATATGTTCCACCTGCCTTACCTTCTCTTTGTTCAATGTCCAGATGTGAGAATTGGGAGTTAGAATTCATATTATGTAATGATTAAAAGCATTAGGTTTCAGTCAGCCTGACCTGAATTACACAGCCATCTCAATCAAATTAAAGTCCATTTTTAAAAGTTGAAAATAACCAAGACCATTTTCGAAAATAGGAGTAATGAGGGGCACATTGACATATCAATTATAAGATGTATTACCAACTTACTCTAACAATGTAATAATAGAAATAAAATGGAATTACATCTGGAATCCAAAGCTAGTTTCCATGGAACAGGAAAAGAATGCAACCAAAATGAATCCAGACCTGTAAAATTCAGCCACCAGATAAAGGAGAAGCCTGAGTTTCTCAGGAATGATGTAGCAAAATTGGTTTAGCAAGTATAAAAAAAATCAGATCTATGAATCACATTATATATTTTAAATTTCTGTGGTTTCATCAAGAATTTCATTTTAAAATGAAACTATATAGAACACACACACAAAAAAACAATTTAGAGCTAAAAATTTCCTTATTCTTAGAATGGTCAGAAAATCAAGCATACCATTATTAGACAAATAAAGTAAGAGTTTTATTACACAGAAAAACTATAACACTTGTTGCAGTTAACCATACACCGCTGAAATGAATCTTCAAACCAGGCACAATTTGGGAGGAAACAATTTATTCAAGGTACAGATCCAGGGGGAAGTCTCATAAAAGTGAAAGAGGCTGAGAGAATCCCATCACCTACACCACACACAGAACAGGGAACAGGTGGGGGGGGCAAGGAGAGAATTTCTTCCCCTTTATATAACCTTAGGTGGGGTCTCACAACCCTTCCCCAGATTTAATGGCTTCCTGAGTCTCTGGAATTTCCTTCCTGCATGGCTCACACAGGAAAGGCTGTTTACTTCTAGCTTCTTTGAGCTTCTTTACATCTTGCCCCCTACTGAGAGGCTGCCTTCCTGCAAGCATCTTCAGAGACCTACCCAAGATAATTAAAAAGATCAAGTTGACAACAAAGCCTAACCATCACAACACTGTATTAGAAAAATCAATTTCAGCCGGCCATGGTGGTGTATGCGTTCAATCCCAGCACTCGGGAGGCAGAGGTCGGAGGATCACCATGAGTTCGAGACCAGCCTGGCTACCTAGTGAATGCCAGGTCAGGCTGGGCTAGAGCAAGAACCTACCTTGAGGACTTGAGAGATGGCTCAGCGGTTAAGGCACTTGCCTCCAGTGCCTAAGGCCCTGGGTTCAATTCCCCAGGACCCACATAAGCCAGACCCACAAGGTGGTGGCCCTGGTGCTCTCTCTCTCTCTCTCTCTCTCTCTCTCTCTCTCTCTCTCTCTCTCTCTCTCTCTCCTTAAAAATGAATAAATAAAATATTTTAAAAAATAACCTACCTTGAAAAAACAATCAATTCCATACAAGCCTCAGTCCTTTTAGAGAAATGATTTCTAATTTGATCATGATAAAGCCATCTTTTGAATGTCTGTTTATCTTTGTTTGCTTTCTTTTCTTGTTTGTGTCTGGAAGGTCTCTCTATGTAGCTTGGCTTGGCCTTGAAATCACAATCCATCTGCCTCTGCCTCTCTGAGTGCTAGGATTACAGGTATTTTCTACCTTGCCTAGAAAGAGCTATTTTCAGGATGTTCTCACTCCAGATTTGTGTGTTGGAGAGGTGAATGTGACCTAAGGATAAAGATTTGAATGATTGACCTATCAGGGCATATAAAGAGACTGGTTCTCCTCTGCAGAGCTTTCTTCTGGTGAGTCTGATCATGATTGAATTCCTGACAGGTCCTCTGGCATCCCACAATAGTTTGCCCCTTGTTACCAGGACTGTTAGGGTCAGAATTTGGGCCCTGCCTACCTGAATAAACTTGGCACAGCCTCCTGCCCTTAATAGTCCAATTAAACGAGAAGCAATATTTAAAAGCAACAAAAAGAGGTTTATTCAATGTGTCTCAAGTGTGAAGAACACAGAGATCTGGTAGCTCCAACATCTGTATCCTGAGTGCTGACATTAAATTTAGGTTTAAATAAAGGGTGAAGGTGCAGATATCTGAGCAGTCCTTGTCAAAGTGTGATCCTGCCCATCAAAAACCATTATTGTCTCTGCCATACTGTTTGCTGTGAGGTGGTTTACCAAATTCTTAGATCTGTGTGAAATCTCTGCTTGGGAGACAAGGTCTTTTTTTTTCTGGCACCAAGTTTCAGCCATCTCCTTTTCAAAGCATGAGATTCCTGGGAGAATTCGAACATCTTTGTCTCCATTATTTTAGCAGTTTGATATTCAAAGGGACAAGAGCATGTCTTTGGAACATCTTCATTTCTGCTGAATCCTGATGACTTCCATTTCATTTCCTGAATGTTTCACATGTGCTGTAGGATCTCAACCATCAACAGCTGCTCCACCATAATGCACTGTTACAATACAAATTATTCCTAAAGTGATGCATCTCAAAGACAACAAAAAAGCTATGGTCTCACAGATACTATGAATCAAAACATACTGGCAAGAGATGAACTGCACCAGATCTTCCATGAAGGATCCATATAGAACCCCGCAGAGAGTGGTGGGATAAGCAAGAGACCCACAACCACAGCCAGTCAGTCAACCCAGGATAATCCAGACAGACACCAATGATTTTCATAAAGCAGATGTACAAAGAGAGACATCTAAGACCTCAGCAATAAAGCAGCCTTACTACTCACCCACCATGACTCAGGGAACTGAGCAGAAGAGGGGGCGGAAAGATTGTAAGAGCCATGATGGAAGATAATATCCAGAGACATGGTCTCCCTCAGTAACAACATACAAAGGTGGGTTGGAACCTGGTTGACTAGTAAGCTATCCATAACCCCCTATCCCATAGACTAATCCAGACTGCCCACGGAGGAGGATATCCAGCTCATTGGGGACAGGGAAATTAGGGAAATGGGGATATCAACTCATTATTTGCTCATTCAATGTATCTAATTATGGATAATAAAGAAAAAATAAAATGAAAGATCATGGTTTAAGTGGTTCCACTGCCCTAGGGGCCTTCAACAAGCTGCAACCAACCTGTCCATAACAGCTATGGTCATCCCCAGGCCCAATGGAGAATGACCTGGATAGCTTCCTCATGTCTAAATGAATATGGCTCTTCATCAATTCATTGTCATGCAGGACATTGATTACAGGACAGCTGAATGAGAAATACAAATAAGAAAGAAAGCAAGAGAAGGCTTCAGAGGGCTGAAACCTAATTCATCCCATCCCATCACCACCGTTCTGTGCAGTATTTGTGGGAAGCAAGTTGGTAAAATCAGCCTGGACTTCAAGAGAAAAAAAATCCCTCAGGAGTATCAATACCAGAAGACAGTCATTCAGAGAAAGCATCCTAGCATCTTCCAACTGTGGTAGCTGGTCCTATCTTCTGAAAGCCCTGCCTTGTGCATTTTTTAAATCCAGCGTGTTCTGCCCTGCTTTTAGGCAGGCAACGAAGCAGCAGGTTTTCCAATATGGATAAGTAAATGAACGTAAGCTGGTATTGGTTTCTGTTCTGTAGGTCCAGTACAGTTATGGAGCATCTCAGTGTTCAGCTAGTGGTTTCTGTGGCTAGGGTGGCATTTATAGAGGAGCAGAGTTGAGGTGAGCTGAGCTGAGCTGAGCTAAAGTTTGGAATAATAAAGCAGATGTCATCAGAGTCTATAGGCAGTGTCTGATTATAACCATTCCCTCATAGACAAAATACTTTGATCTCAGAATAAATTCTATTTTCCCCCAAATAAACTCATTTTCATTTCAAACATGAGCCTAAGGTGATTGATTTCATTCTCAAAAACCAAGAGGGGAAGTCTCTACACACAATACACCTGAAGCCATGTAGAAACTAGATAATCATAGGGATTTGAGGGTTGCAGAGATAGACCTAGTTAACTAAAGAAAGCATTTGAATTGAATTCAAGGAAAAAGAAAACCTATGTGCAGAGTCAAATAGGTCATCAAGATGATGTCCATTTCCAGATTGCCAACATAGGAGCCCACAGACCTGTGACCCTTTATAGGGCTTTGAGGTCGGACAAAGCCTATTGCAGATACAGGGGAGTTGCATGTCTCACTCCAGCCCATAGACTCCACAAATTAAGCCTCCTAACTTTGAGTCTGTATGTTTCTCATTTTGGCAGCCCTGTTGACAACATCTTCTGTTAGTTAAGACACAGTGACTATAGTATCAAGCAGCGTGTTTATAAGTCAACAAGATATCACTTAGATCCCAAGCGTATATGAAAACTGACCTTTACCACAGAGAATGTGCTAGAGACCAGCTAGACATAGAGCCTCTCTTGTATTTTGCCTTACACCCTTATACCTTAAATAGACTATGAACAGCATGTCATTAACTTCTGAAGGGAGTTAGGCTCAGGGTTGAGGCATATATAATCTGTATTCCGGAGGAGTGACCTAGAAGGTAAAAACGAAATGCTAGAAGTGTTGAGTCAGTTGGCTCCTTTGCTAATCCCAGAGCCAGGACCAATGCTGCATGTGATATGTAGATTGCTCAGCAGGATTCCATTATCGGCCTGGTAGATGGACCTCAGCTGTGGTAAATGTACCTGTGTGAATATTTCGGAGGAAGCTAGCTAGATTTCTATTCATTTGCAGATCTAAGCAAAAGTCCAGGATGGAGACAAAACATCAAATCCAGAAAAGAAGGAGGATAAAAATAACATCATCATCATCATCATTATTATTATTATTATTATTATTATTATTATTATTATTATTATTATTATTCTGGTTTTGCCTCCTCTGCTTCACTCGTCACTAATAAATGCAGGCTTCTCCTCACATGCATATGCAACCCTACATAAGTTTCAGAATTGCCATTGTAACAAAGTTCTCCAAACTTGGTTGGCTTCAAACAACCCATATTGACTCATTCATCATTCTGGAGTCCAGATGTCTAAAATCATGTTCACTGGGCTGAAGTCCAGTTATGAAGAGTCCTGTAAGATCCTTTTAGGACAGTTAGGGGAAAATCCATTTTCATGTCTTTTCCAAGTTGCAGAACTACAGTTATTGTATTCTTTGATCCTTTTATCACATTTTTACGTTCAAGACAAGCAACACAACCTCTTCCTACTAGCTCTTTGTCATCTCCTTGCAGCTTCATCTCTCTGCATCTCTTCCATAAGGGTGCTCGTGATTGTATTGGGACACTCAGATAACCAACAATCATCTCACTGTCTCCGAAATACTCATTTAAGCATATATGTGTAATTACTGGCTAGTCACAGGTTGTGTTTCATTAATATTCCCTGGAGTCATGCTAAACCACAATGAAATTTTCTATGATCAGTCCTTTTCAGGATCAAGCATTGTTGAGAGATGCTCTGTAGAAGACTGTAGAGGTTGAGAAATATAATACTCCACAATTAGCAAGGGAGAGAAAAATATAATTAGAATGTTCATAAATCAGTATCCCAGCGAAAGTATTCACACATTTGAGTGAAACAAGAGCCAGTAACAGCATTGTAAATATGGTGCTTTTTAAATGCCTCAAATTTATGTTCTCATGTTTAATTCATTTGATATTTGCAAAATCCTATGAAGCTTTCAATTCTTCTATAATTCTCAAATACTTGAGATTAAAATTTAAAAGCAGGGGAAATAATCTTGTATTACAGATTGGAATAGAGAGAAAGCAGAGTCCTGAAGTATGGTGCATGAAATTCCAGTTTAAGTCATGAAAGATCATACAGAGGTCCCATGACATCTTCTCCAATAATTGTCTGATGTCTACATAGGCCTCCTGAAAGCTTTCTGGGATAAATATCAGACAGAGAGCAGTCTGGATGGTAAATGTTTCCCAAAGCTCATCAGTTGAAGTCTGGGTCCTCAGATGTTTGCTTTATTCTAGAAACTGTGCCAAGTGGGGCCTAGTTGGAGGAAGACACTGGAGCTGATATTGATGGGGACATTGAGATGATAGACCCTCCTCTCTCCATTTTTGCTTCCTGGACAATATATGGTAATCAGGTGTTTTTAAAATTATTTTTCTCTAATGTGTTTCTGCCAGGATGGATTTCTCACCACAAGCCTAAAAGACACAGAGTCCAACAACTATGGACTATGAACCCTTTGAAACCATCAGCCTTTTCTCCTCTCCTTGATAGTGTTGAGGTGTTTTACCACAGTGATGGAAAGCTGATCCTTATGGGATTATTGCTGGGTGATGAACTAGTTTTGCCCAAAGCTCAGTAGGAAATTCAGTTCTGACTTGCCTATGTCATCTAACCCTGTGCTTCTGCAGAAGTATCTTGTGAAGAACAAATGCTCTAGATATTCATGGAACAACACCAAGGCCAACAACCTAACATCCTGTCTTCAAGATGCTGTGATGGATAACCCTCAGTCACCAGGTCCGTCTTCCCTTCTTTCAGTGGTCCAGGTGCTGTGCCCCCTCTGCTTAAGTCTTTTCTGGAGTTGGAGGAAACCATACACACTTCTTTCTTCCTTGGCTTCTAGGGTCCTAATTTCTTCCCTTTTGGTTCAAGGAAAAGAATGATTACTTAAAGTCAAACTCAGTGTTGTTACAAAGTTTAACGAACTCAAACCAATAAAATGTTGATAAATAAACCTCCACAGGACATAATTGCCACTCAAAATTGTAACTTTGATGTTTCTTGGGTCTTCTTTCTATAGCTTATCCCCTTTATCCTTCTAACTTCCATATTTGATAAAAATGTCTCTAGATCCCACTACTGGTACCATAATGGGGAAGAAAAAACCTGACAGTTAATCCCTGAGGAGTTACATAGCATTTTGGTAAGTGGTGGGGGGAAAATCTTATATGCAAACAATGCCTTATATTCAGAGTCCTTCTCTATTGGTCTATTGTATAAAATGAAATGGGTTCTGCAAAAACAGTGCGAAGAACCATTTTCCACTTAGCAATGAAACATTGAGTAGTTATGTTCTGGCTGATCCTGCCCTGGATCCATGTAGAACCTTAAGCAATATGGCTGCAAGAAACTTTAAAATCAATCTGGTCCATACACTCAAATAAGTGGAAAACAATTTACCAATAGTGTGGTAAATGACTAGTTCAATGCCAGCTTGCTGGCACTGTGTAAAATTCCTGTCTGGAGGAGACTTTTTTCCCTTCTGGCTGGTACCAGGTCTTTTCTTTCTAGTAGCAAGAGATTTCTGGGAATTTCCAATGTCTTGGAGCTCATTTACTGACATAAGGTGATACTTATGTATTACTTATGTAAGGAAAGGACCCAAGTGACTCTAAAATATCTTCCATCCTGCCAGGCCAGTGACAGAAGCAGCAGCAAGGGGACCAGGGGTAAGGGATGAAGAATATGTCTCCCATGTTGGATATTGCCCTTCCACATGGGAAAGCTCCTCAGTTTTCTTCTTCTTGGCTTTTCTCTGTTTACTGTCCGATTCCTTACCCTTCTGCTTTCTTTATGTTAAACTTAGCTTTTTGGTTTCAGCTTACAGGTAATTCAGTGAATCCACTAACATCCTTATTAGAGCATAAATATAGTGATATTTATTTAGGCTTCCCCTGGAGTTTTCAATGGGAGTTTCAGGAAGAACCTCACATCTCTCTGTTTTCACCATTGGGACCCAATCCCCTACTGAATGCTAGGAACATAGAATGTCATCAACAAATTTTGTTGCTTGAAAAAAACCTGCAACCACAAAACAACCAAGAAAACAAATCCCCTAACTTTCTCTCTCTCTGCACTGTGTATAACACAGAATGAGAAAAGAAGACATAGTAGTAGGTTTGTGTCAAATAAATTTGCATACATTTCATCAGAAATATAAACTTGCAAAAAGCAAATTGTAGAGTTGGAAGCCAGGAGGTGTGGAATACACCAGTAATCTCAGCTCCTTCAGAGGCTGAGACAGGAGGATCTTTAATTCAAGGACAGTTTGGACAACAACTATAATGTTCAGTTCCTGCTGCACATTTTTTTAAATAGTTTTATTTTTTTACAGGCAGAAAGAGAGAGGAGAAAGAAAGAAAGAGAGAGAGAGAGAGACAAAGAGGAAGAGAGAGTCAGAGAGGGAATGGGGGTGCTGGAGCTACCAGCCACTGCAAATCAACTCCAGATGCATGTGCCCCTTCTGTGCATCTGGCTTAACATGGGTACTGGGGAATCGAATTCAGGTCATTAAGAGTTTTCAGGCAAGTGCCTTAACAGCTGAGCCATCTCTCCAGCCCTTCATATTCTTAAATATAATGGATAAATGGAATTCTTCCCTCCACCTTATAACTCATTAACTATTTGGAAGCAGATACCTATTTTCTCTTTAATCTTCCAGGTTAACTATTTTTAGTTTTTCTATTTTTTCTCAAATAAATTGGTTTTCAGAGTCTTTTGTTAACTTGACTTCTCTTTGGGCCTCATTCTAGTTTGACAGCAATTTGCTTATAAAAAAAATAACTGTGGTAATTTTTTGATCCATATGCAGTTTTCAAATTCAGTCATAATCTTCCCAGCATGACACTGTCCCCCAATTGCCTCTTTCCCTCTGATGCCATTGACTTCAGTGCTGATTGCAGTCCTCGGTGCCGTTTTTCACGTTTACCTCAGGGCTCTTTAGTATTGCATGTGAAAAACTGAGCATAAAGTCTTCTGTTAGGAGATGCCCAGTGGTGGTCACTATTACTATAAGTGATAAATAATGATCAGTCTAACGGTTGAATGGGATTAGTTCTCAGCATGTGGAAATTCTAAAATACTATTAAGAATGAAGAATGGGCCCATTACTAAGTTATCCATCTTAAAAAAAAATGCTTTAGCAAAGGGAATAAGTTGGCTGGAGCCGAGGAAAATAAAGAATAAGGAAGTTAGTAGAGTATTAAGATGCAGGTCAAAGTAGAAAAACGAAGGCTGCAGGTGGCCAAGCTGATCCTGTGGAATGATGGATGGGGAGAAATGTGATATCAAAGATCCCACAGGATAAGGGTTAAGACCCACAGTGCCAGCGTCTTGTAGTACTGGAACATTCACTTTGCATGTCCCCAGATTTGGGCTGTTTGAGGAGGACCCTACTATAGCAATCCACCCAAACCTCAGTTCTCATGGACCTCAAGCCACTGATACCTTTTGGGTCGCCTCTTTTATACAGTCACCAAGCTACCCTATTGATTTGTTATTTATACCTGTACCTACATCTTGGCCAAACACAAATTAAGTCTATCATGTCACTGTAGAAATATGAAAGTTTCTTTCAATCTGGGGACAGGACGCCACTGTGAGTAGCACTTGCTTGTAAAGCCTGCTATCCCAAGTTCAATTACCCATCATCTATCTCAAGCCAGAGGCATACTTGCAGTGGTAAGAAACCCTGGCATGTGCACACACACATACACATAAATAAAATTTAATTTTTAATGTTCTTTGATCTACCAAATAGTCGCACCAATACACATACAAACACAAATAAATAAAATTTAATTTTAAATGTTCCTTTATCTACCAAACAGTCAATTAATATAATAAACACTCGGGCTGGAGAGATGGCTCAGCAGTTAAGGCACTTTCCTCCAGTGCCTAAGGCCCTGGGTTCAATTTTCCAGGACCCACATAAGCCAGACTCTCTCTCTCTCTCTCTCTCTCTCTCTCTCTCTCTCTCTCTCTCTCTCTCTCTCTCTCTCTCTCTCCTTGAAAATGAATAAATAAAAATAAAAAATAAATAAAATAAACACTCATAAAGTTGAGTTGGTTTAATATGACCTGTACTTCATAAATCTGATGGGTCTGAGAAGTACTCTCTACTTCTTTTACTGTTGCTACCTGGTAATAGGTTTTAAAATGTGTTTTGTCAGCCATGAGTGAGTGTCATAGTATGGTAGGTAACCTAGGGTCCCTAGGTTACAGCTATTTGCTGAGGTATCCTGTCTTCCTTCTTACAGTAAAGCATTTTCCCACATGGAGCCCATATTCAGTGTCAATATGACTTTAGCAACTCCAATTAACAAACTCATTTTCCTCTTTCTTTATGTCCCAAACACTTGCTTGATGCTTAAGCTTACTGACACCTCACAAGCTATTGGGCCAAGACTGTGTACAGAGAAAAAAGATATTTCAGAGGAGGTTCCCTTCTCCAGAGTGAGCCTTTCCCCAGAGTGGGTGGCCCTCTCAGTAGAGGGCAGGATGGAAGGAAGCTCAAGGGGAAGGAAATCTCTCTTCCTTCCTCACACTTGGCTGCTGGTGCTTGTTGGGACTTGTATGCGTCCATCCTGCTCAGCTATCCTTTGTTATCATTGGAACTGTCATGGTTTGATCCAGGTGTCCCCCACAAACAAATGAATGTGTTCTGATAGATCCATCATCAGCTGATGGCAATTTGGGAATTAGAACCTCACTAGAGCTGTGTTGTTAGGGCGGGCTTATGGGGTTATAAGCCAGCTTCCCCTTGCCAGTGTTTGGCACACCTTCCTGCCGCTGTTTGCAGTGCTGTGGTGGAGGTGATGTCCACCCTCTGCTCATGCCATCATTTTCCCTGCCAGGATGGAGTCTCCCCTCGAGTCCATAAGCCAAATAAACCCATTCCTCTACAAGCCACTTTTGTTTGGGTTCTTTCTGCGCAGCAACTAGAAAGCTGACTGCAACAGGAACCAAGTCTCCCCAGTCTTCCAGCCTGGACTGAAGACCAGCAGCTCCCCAGGAAGTCTTCTGACCTTCAGTGCTGAATTTAGTCTGCAGAGCCTCCAGCCACATCAACTAAGAAACCATTAGTTCCTTGACTCTCAGGCCTGCAGACTGCTACTGTGAAACTGTTTTAAACTAATCCAATCCATCCCCTTTTCCCCACAGTTCTTTCTAGGGACTCGGTTACTCTACAGAACCCTGGCTAATACAAAACTTTAATGCATTCCTCAGCAATTCAATATTCTAGGCACACAATGATACTTAATATGTGGGAACAGGGATGTTGTCCAGAGTCCCTCAGAACACACCATCAGAGCAGCTGTGTGGTTCTGCAGCTGAGACAAAGCTCATGGTAGTACTTTGTGACCAAATTTCATGTTGCAGACAATCAGTTCCAAGAATGCTTACCTGTTTCTTAGAAAAGTTCCCATGAGCTCCACCACCATAATCATATGATACTAGTATGATACTCCTCTCAAGATTGACATTTTTTTCATTCTCTGTTCCTCTCAGACATGGATTCTGAACCTTCGTCAGCCCCATTATTGAATGCAGTCATTTACATCATATTAAAAGATGCTAGAATAAGCAGACTTGTTTCACAAAAAAAAAAAATAGAACCAGGAGAAACATGAACAGTATTGATTTAACTATATTGAAAGATATAATAAAAATAACCATCAAATTCTGGCACCTTGACATGATATTTTCACTATGTGTGCTCTCGTATTCAATACTTGTGATCCAGAAACAAAATAGCTGTGATTTCAACGTGAATGTATGTCTTTTATAGTATGAGGTATTTTTTATTAAGCTTGTGACCTAGTCTCTATCAGCCTGCCAGAGGAGATATCACCAGGGGCAGATATTTTAGTCCAGCCATAAGGTGTAAAGAACCAGTTTGAACTCTGGATGTTCATCTTCACTGGCTGTTGGCTATGCCTTACTGCTATGGATCTGTGGAATTGAGCCAGCTTCCTTCACCATGATGGATCTTCCCCTGAATTCTGTAAACTTAAAATAAACCCTGTCCTTCAATAAGCTGCATCTGGTTGGATATTTGTCCGACAACAAAAAAACCAAAAACTGCTGATGCTAACTGAGCACTTGTGATGAGTCAGGAACTGTGCTATGAACCTGAAACGGTTTGAATATGGTATGTCTCCATCAAGACTCATGTGGAGAATTAATTCTACATTGGGGCAGAGTGGCAAGGTGAGACCTCCTGGGAGGTATTAGAACCCATGGAGTAATGAGTTCTTGTTCTCACAGCAGTGGTTTAAATACCATTAAGCTGTTAGGTATAAAGTAAGCCCACTCCACATGTTGAGACTCCATGTTATGTCTGCTTTTCTATCTTCTACCATGAGTTGAAGCAGCACAAGATGTGTGAAATTCCCGTCTTCCAGAACAGAATCACAAATTAAATATTCTTACAGGAACAAAAAAAAAAAAAAAAACTAATGCACTGTATTTAATTTGTTCAAGAAACAGCTTTTCTTTACAAATTACCCAATCTTATGAATTCTGTCATGGTAGCCAAAAAGAGATGAAGGTTAACTTTACGTGCATTATTGTATATAATCATAAAAATCCCGATGAAGTAGGTTCTACCATTATCTCAGATTTATAGATAAGGAAACTGAAGTTTGGTATTGTACAAGTTAACAAGGGTTCTAGAATAATTTAGGAGACTAATCTGGGTGTGTCTGTAAGGAAGATTTTAGATTCAATTACTTGAGATGAGAAGACTGACCCTGACTAGGAATGGTACCATCCAGTATCCAGAGCTCCCGGGACTGAATTAAGAGGAGAAAACTGATTACCAACATTCACTGATCTGTGCGTTGTTACTGTATTTGCAACATGACCAGCTTCTTCAGGTTCCTGCTGTCCTGCCTTCCCCACCATAATGATTGTATACCCCAGAGCTCTAGACTGAAATATATTCTTCTTCATTTAAGTTGCTTCCTATCAGGTACTTTGTTAACAGCAACAACAAAAAAAAGTATCTGATACAGTGTGTTTAATTTGTTCAAGAAACAGGCTGTCAACTCTGCCATGCTTGACTGGTTGTGAAATCTATTTCTTATGTACATATCATATAAATTTACATGACATATAGTGTGAAAGCTGGTGGATAAAAGATTTACGCTTTTTCATTGTTGATTTTACAAGGAAGAAAGATCAAAAGATGGAATGGCAGTCTTGGAATGCAGTGTCTACATGTGGAGAGAGAGCGAAAAAGAAAGAGAGAGAGAGAGAGAGAGAGAGAGAGAGAGAGAGAGAGAGAGAGAGAGAGAGAGAGAGCTGTTGACAGTGCTTCCAAGTTTAAAATAATAGAAAACATGTGAGTGAGCCTTTGGGATTTGTTGGCAGTTTTCCTTATCATCTCAAGAAACTGAAATACTGGTATGAACTTTCCATTGTACATTTAAAGGTAAGAAAAATGTTTGTAACTGGGTAGCAAGATAAAGAGCCAGAGAAATGAGTCCTGGTGTAGGATGCTATTAGTGGTATTATAACTGTGAATACCTGCATATGTCTGCGCTAAAGGCTGTGCAG
>PVHP010038949.1:0-17054 GCA_004024765.1 Zapus hudsonius | reverse complement strand
CCATTGGCATGAAACATAGTCTGTGGCCATGAATAGGCTGAATACAGTTCCTACTGGGAGAGAACAGCAAACCAAGAAAGGAGCAATTGTGCAATGAAGGAACCTGGGCCTGGGGGAGTCAATCAACAGCCATTAAATTTGGCCAAATATTCCACTCAGTGAGGGGGAACCTTTGATTGGAAATGGGGATTTAGGGCAAAATGCACAGGATCCCATACTCTTGGGCTCCCAAGAAAAGATGCACTATGCGAATGTCTGACAGGGAGGCTACTAAAAATAGAAACTAGGCAATCCAGAATGGTCTATATTTGTTAACCTATACTGTTCTAACTCTCCAATGGAGATTGTATTTGTATTTTTCAGAATATAGCGAATGAGCTGTGGCCCATATAACCCTACCACCCGACAGCAGGCCAAAAGATGAGACCATGGCAAGAGATGAGCCACCACAGTCATATTGTGGAGGATCTATATGGAACCCTGCAGAGAAGGACGGGATGAACAAGGGACCCATAGCCACAGCCATTCAACCAACTCAGGATAAGCCAAATGTGTTTGTGTTTTTCAGGATACAACGAGAGAGCTGTGGCCCATCTAACCCTACCAACCCACCGTAGGCCGATGACCCAGATCCTGACAAGAGAGGAGCCACCACAGTCATATCGTGGAGGATCCATAGGGAACCCAGCAGACAATGACAGATGAACAAGGGACCTGTAACCACAGCCATTCAATCAACATAGGATAGGCCAATGAGACAGAAACCAAGGATTTTCGACAAAAGGACCTCTAAGCTCGCAACATTAAAGCAGCCTTATTACTCACCCACCACGACTCAGGGAACTGAGCGGAAGAGGGGGCGGAAAGATTGTGAGAGCCGTGGTGGGGGAGACTGTCCGGAGGCATAGCACCCATCAGTAACAACACACTTGGGCCAGGAAGACCGGGATGAGTACTAAGATATACAGGATCCCTTGCCACAAGGACTAATACAGACAGCCCACGAAGGAGGATATACAACTGATCAGGGATGGGGAGGGGGGGAATTGGGGAAGTCGGGATAACAACCCATGGTTTGCCCACTAAATAATGTAACTCATTATGGACAATAAATATTAAATTTAAAAAAAAAATCAATCCAATTGAGCCTCTCAATCACTTGTCCAAGAGATCACCTCTTACCTAAATATGCACTAACCACATTTATCTCTTAATGAGATAAGGAAGTCCATAGAATCCTCAAGGCAGTTGCTTGCAGACCCTCACAGCTAAGTCTGCCAACTCTTCTCAGTTCAAACTCAAAAAGCATAGCTTCCCTGCTTCTTTTCTACCTCTTCTTTGGATCATGGTCAAAATCCTAAGCATTGATGCCTCACACTCTTGGTTTTCTTTGAAGGCCCTCAGCCCCCATGAAGCTGACCCTAACTCAAAAGACATGACTTTCTGTTTTCAATCTCTTTCCTGCCAGCAGCTTCTGGAAATTTGCAGCTTGCTTCCCCTATGATTTCTCTCTCAAATGCTAATAAATTTGTCCTGAGTCCATTTCTAAATTCTTTTATGAATGAAACTAAGAACTTACAAAGGGGTTCCCCAATAACAATCATACATAGAACCTCACGTAGGGCCAGTGCTTAATTTCATTCCCATTCTGAACACTGCAGATGTAAATCCCATTGCTTACATTTAGTAACACACAGGAAAAAGCTGAGGGAAACTGAGGTACTTGCCCAATGTCTCAAGCAAGAAAAAGACCGTTTTCCTTCCTGTGTCGGGAAGGCCAGAGTCCTGCCGAGCTCTAGAGTCAGGTGTTTCGGTCCTAGAAACATGGCTACAATGAATGGAGCAAGAATTCTGAGCCATGATTCCCAGCGCACAGTTGCTTTCCTAAGTCACCCGGTGTGCCATTAATACCGCTGCCAGTTTTTAGTGTTTATTTCCTTGTCCTCATGGGATTAGAAGATTGTACTCAAAGTTGCTGTAATAAGAGGTCAGATAAGAGCCCATGAGAAGAAATGTACTATTGTATTCTACCTAAGAATGAGTGTGGCACATCCAGCACTCCATCTTTCTTGTTCACATTTGTTTCAGAAGTGAAGAGCTGTACAACACTGTGACACATGACGAGCCCACATCTGCCACCCTGAGGCTCTCCCTGCAGCACTGGGACCTGCTGGGCTCTCACCCACCCCCCCACCCCAAATTACAGAATTTAAATGCTTGGCCACCAGTCCCACACAGGCCTATTCTCTCAGAAGCTGTACATGTATGGCATGGGCCCTGCTCTCATGGAAAAGTCATGGAGATAAGGCAATTATGGAAAAGCAAAGCAATCATCCAAGAGATAAAGAGTCCTGTGGGCCAGTGACTGGTGTGGTAGCCTGAGGAGGAGGAGGATGTGAGCAAATGCCAAGACCTCCTGATATATGGACGGACCTTTATGGAACTGCCTGCAGATCTGACAACAGATTGCCTTAGGCCAAGGTGGTAAGGAAGGGTTTATGGAAAAGCTACGGTTTGACCTTGGTCTTGGGTGAGGGAGAACAAATGTAGAAATAGGGAAAGAATACTCTGGTAGACACAGCCTGGACAAGGAACACCTCACAAGGTAGGTTCAGAAGACAAGCAAACTGACTGCTCCGGGAAAGAGGGGCTCCTGCACATCGACCGTGCGCTGGCGCTCTCTTGGTTTCTGGCTGCAGGTGGCCTTCCAGTTGGCACAGCTGAAGGGCACTTTTCCTTCCTGTATGTTCTGCTGGGCTCTAGAGTTAGCTTTTTCAGTCCAAGGAGGATGGCTACAAGGGAGAGGTTTTACCAAGATCAATCTTGGGTCAGGAAATTGGGGATGTGGGGGATTCTACATGGGCGCTGACCACAAGTGGCTGCCACTCAGTAAATGTCAGCATTTCACCCTTGGAGCAATTATGGGTGGAAAGCCAGCAGAGTGCCTCATAAGAACCTAACAAACATGGATTTGGAAAAGTCTGCAGCAAGGAAGGATCTTTCCAACGACTGTTCACTAACACATATACGCTTATGGGGACCATACTCGAAGAGCTGCTCAGCCTGCAGAATCAGCAAACGCACCCATTCTATCCACTGCTGGAGGCCTGTGCTCATTAAAGCAAAATTGAGTTACAAACAGATCAGCCAGCTTGGTTCTCACCAGGATGGCCCAAAGGAGACAAAGTCCAGGCCTGGAGAATCACAATTCCCAATGTGCTCCGAACAGCGATGTCCATCATAGGGAACCTAGTCTCATAGTATGTGGCCAGGGTCAGCATCAAAGCAAGGCTCAAATACTCAGGGGAGGTTTATCTCCCTCATCAATACCAAAACTGTCTGTAAAACATTTTACAGTCGGCCAGCTGCCACACAACTCTATGAAAGAGTCCACAGCACTGTCAATCATTATCAAATGTGTGGGGCACCTTCTTTGTGGTCCATAAACTCTAACCACTGGAGATTCAACAGTTAACAAACAAGTACTGCACTTTCCTAGAAACCTAAGTGAAGAAAGCAAGCGCACACAAGTATCAATTATGGTAAGTGTGGGGAGAAAAGGAAATGAGGGTGATGGATTGAGGCAAGGCCTTTAGGAGAAACCCAGAATACAAGAAGCCACGCAAGCCTGGAAGAGAATGCAGTGTTCTGTGACCAAGGCCATAGCTGCTACCTTGACACAGCAAGGGTGGGAGGCAGGGATACTAACAAGCCAGGGCAGGTAGGGGCCACATTACACAGGTCCAGTCAGGGGGTGGATTTATTCTTGAAGAAAAACAGATTACGAGTATCAGAATCTGATACTTTACAAGACTATTATGTGGAGGACAGACTAGCGGACAGTCTCCATTATCCAGTCCAGATACCATGGGGTTGGACAGGTCAGCATGGGGAAGGAGGCAGATATGTAAGGATCCAAGTTCCGTTTGAAGTCAACTCCACAGGAATTGTGATAGGGGAGGTATGAGGGAGGAATGAAAGGTGGTGCCTGGGTCTGGGGCTTACAACTGTGTTGTGATGTACTGAAACAGTGAAGCAGAGGGAGAAGACACAAAGACTGCAAATAAGCTCACTTTTAAGCATCCTTTATCAGGACATGAAGCTCTGGAAGATGTTCACACTTTCACATTTCACCTTCCATAGTGGGTCAGTTTTGTGGGTCTTATCCATGTCAACTGACTGGATTAAGGATACAGAGAGCTGATAAACTTAGGTCTGTGAGGGTGTTTCCAGAAGAGATTAGCAGTGGAACTGGCACACTGCTAAAGATCCATCATGGGCAGCTTCCAAACCCCTGAAGGTCCAAACAGAACAGAAAGCTAGAAGGTAAATTCCCCCTCTTCTCCCATCCACTCCTCCCACTCTCATCCTTACCCCTCTCTCCCAGATCTCTTGAGCTAGATTATCTGTAATTTCCCATGCCTGGTTCTTGGGCCTTTGAACTTTGGGATTTACATCAGTGACTCACTCTCAGCACCGAAATATGTATTATTCTGACCAAATCGATACTATATATATAAAAGATGTTGGACATGGTGGCACATTTTTTAATCCCAGCACTCTAGAGGCCTGTGATAATCAAACTGACATGAGTTCAAGACCAGCTTGGGTTATAAGACCGAGGAAAGAGAGGGAGGGAGGGAGGGAAGCAGGAAGAGAGAGGGAGGGAGAGAGAGGGAAGAAGGGGGGGGAGAGAGAGATTATGGCACCTGGAATCCCAACACATGGTAGGCTGAGGCGGGCAGATTGCCCTAAATCTGAGACCAACCTGGGCTACAATGAGGTCCAGGATAGCATAGCTACAGAATGAGATCATGTCTCAAAAAAAAAATCATAAGGATTGGATCATGTGGTTATAAAGGAAATGTGTTAAATTGGAAAAGCACAGTAATGTAACAAGTATAACTAGTTACAAGGAATTCAATTCCTTTAGATAGAAACAAGCTACTACAATCAATACATACAGGCAAGTATACAGGAGACTGTACCCTCCTACCCCCACCATCCCATAATTCCCTTAAGGTCCAACACCAGGATGTTGTAGGAGCTGCAGTCCAGTCCATTTTACAGAGTGAGCATGAGCCAGCCACATAACAGTTCAAAGTCTCAGTTCCTTTATCTTTCTGCCTTCATGGGCTCTTACAAGAGAAAAATAAAAACTAAATAGGAACACAACTTGGAAAGCACAAAAACATACACATGTAAGATACCACTTCAAATTGCTTTCTGAAGGGGACATGGAGAAGCCACCTGCTGAGTTCCCTTCAAGACCACATCCCCTTTCCCACACGACCAGAATCAGGGTGGGGTGGTAATAGCATACTCTTAGACATGAATGCACACACAAAGTGCAAAGTGCCTTGATTTTCTTCCTCTTCATTAGGCAAATGTCTTCCCTAGTGCGCTACCATGTTGCCTGATGCAGACATGATGTGGCAACAGCAGGTGTCTGTTCTCAGACATCAGGCCCTGTTCCTAGAAGACCAGACCACATGCCAGGGTTCTTTCTGATCAAGTGACAAGCAGTGGCTAGAGAAGTCAGGGCAGCCAGCCAGGACATCAGCACATCCTGGATCTACCTAATGAGATGCTCAAGCCAGAGCTAAGTCAGCTTCCAGAACTCAAATGGTGGGGGAATGAATCTAAAACGTAAGGCAAACCAGGTCCTGGCTGGCCTCAAGGATTTGATAAGCATTACTACAGAGCTAACCTGAGCCCTGTTCATCATTTTGGACAAGAGGGTCTGTGAAGCGTGAGGCCCGCCGGGTGCAGCTCCTACACCTTCCTCTTAACCTCCTGCCTCCACCACCATGCCCTTCCCTCTCTCCAGCGCCCTTCGCTCATTCCTTTCCTGTCCTTTCCTGTCCACATGCAAACTCACCACCCACATATGGCTTCAGCCAGGATAACAGGTGGTCCTTTTTAATGTTTATTTCTATAGCCCAACACTAAGTAACCGCCAGACATGGAACATTTTGATGATTTATGCAGAACCAGTAAAGCTTTATAATCCCAATTCTTAAAATTAGGTCAGTTGGAAATCTAAGAGCAAAACAATAAGTCAAACTTCTTTAGGCTGATTTTTTTGTCAGAAGACTCAAACAAAATGATCTATTCCTTTTGCTATTTGAAGTTATTCCTTTTTACCTTAATTTCACATTCTTTCTCATTAAGCAGTCACTTCTAATCACCTGTCAGGTAAGCAAAAGGGTCAGGTTCCTATTCAAAGGCACCCCTAGAGCATCCTTGCTGGACAGTGCACAGCCTACATGACTTGTGACAAGAGGACACCTTGCTGCTCATAAGGCAGCCAGTCCACACCCAATGGAGACGGGGGAGGGGATCTAAGTGACCAGGTGCTCCTGCATCAAGCTAAATCTACCGCACCGAACCAAGAACCTACTGCTGAGGGTTCTATTCTCTGGAAGAATTCAGAGATGCGCTCATTCACATACAGCATGGCAGAATTTCAACATCATCTCTGGTTTTTGTGACAGTGTTCCCTATATATAGCCTATGCTGGCCTCAAACTCAAGATTTTCCTGTTTCAGTCTCCCAAAGACTGAGATTAAGGAGTATGCAGCCATACTAAGATTATGTCTCCTTTCCCCTGGACAGCTGTTCCCCATATGTTAGGGTATCTAGGAACCTTCCTGCTCTCTCTACCTCCAAATAAACTCCATTTATGGATGTCCCCTTGAAATACATCACTGGAAGCTGGGGGTGGTAACACACCTATAATTCCAGCATCTAGGAAGGGTTGGCTCAATTCTAAAGTCAATAATATAGCAAAAGTCATGCATCACCAAAATGATTCTTTCAAATCTCCAAACAGTGCCCATCATAGTGAGATGTCCCTGGTTTGCTCAAGGGTGTGCCACCCTAAGTAGTTCAATGATATTCACAAAACTGAAGTTAGTTTATTTTTTTTGGAGGGGGTACGGAAGGATGCTTATGTTCATCTAACACACATATCTGCATTTCTGAAATTTACATGTACCATGGGCCAGATTTACCCAAGTCATAGTGCCACTGTTCCTTAGTCCTCTTTCAAGGACATTTTCTTAGGGTCCTCAAGTTTATCCTTTCTTCCACACCTGGCCCATCAGTACTTACTTCTTATTTATTCTTTCCTTTTTTGTTATTTATTTGCACACATGTGTGAGTGTGTCAGAGTCTCTTGGCACTGCAAAAAGATGTCAGATTCTGGCTTTCTGTGGATGGCTGGAGAATTGAATCTGAGCCAGCAGGCTTTGCAAGCAAGTGCCTTTAACTGCTGAGCTTTCTCCCCAGTCTCAAGCCAATAAATACTTCCTGATGGACAAAGATCCACCAAAGGCCAGAGTCCACCTACAGTCTCACTGCTGCAAATCTTTGCCTCAATAATAAAAGAGGTTGTGAAGAGTTTAATGTGACAGCCATCTCACAGGGTATATAAAATCAATAGCATTATCCTATCTAGAGTCTGCAACAGTTTAAGCAACTACTACTTCTGCCTGTTCATCTCAGGTGAAACATTATTGGCACAGGTTTCTTGCCTGTGTATTTCTGGTTCTGTGTGATATTAAGTCATGTCAGCACCGGGAGCACACAGACAATAGTTCTCAGATGTACAGCATGAAGAATGCTGCTCTGTAAGGGAGGTAGTGAACATTCAAGCTTTGAAGGGGCTCCTATGGTTCCTCTGCTCAAAACAATGTCAACACAGCCAAACTGTATCAATCAGCAACCCTCATTTTATGGAGACAAAACCACCTTACCCCTGCAAATGGCACCTCCTGCAAATGGAACCAAATCATCCTTGCTCAGGAAAATAAGCTCCAGCCAAGAACTAAAAAGACACAGCTTTGAGCATCAGAGGCAGATAGACTTTCATATACTTAGAATACTGGAGTTTTGCTCTAGAGGAATCATTTCTAAAATTCCACACACTTACAAGGCAGTTTATAAACATTTTTACAACTCTTAACATTTAATATTTACACACAGATACTCATCTTTCCTTTCTTCCTTAGAAAACATAACTTATGAGAATCAGTCTTTGATGTTGATACTTAATGTTCTAGGTTTTGAAAGCATACACAAAGCTTCATGTCTAGCCCACCACATCTAATCAAGCTGTCTCCCACAAGTCTGGCCTCATGCCCCTGAGGCTAGAGGGAGCAGGAACAGTTTTCCAGTGAGCCCTGTTCTATGAGCTCCTTTGAACAGTTTGGAGGCTAAAAGCCCACTAGCAATGCTGACTACCACCACCTGTATGACTGTCCTAGACACCTGAAGGCAGCAGAGAAGGGCAGAGGCCAAGGCAAGTACACCAGGCCACTAAGCAGAACATCGAGAGGAGAACCTCCCAGACCACTGACAGCTGCCATGACAGCCAAGGAACCTCAGTGACTTCCCACTAGGGGAGTGCCCCATGTCACACGTCTCCAGAAGGAAGGCAGACTGGTAAGATGCCTCCTTTATACACTTCTCCTGGGTAGCATTTATGACACTGTGATCTTGGGAACAAGAACTTGATCTTAACTTTCACACCTAATACTGCACTTGGCACCAAGAAGAGTTTCCCATGTGTGTTTGTCATATGACTCTGTCCAGGCCACCAAACATCACAGTTGTGCTTTGAGGCTGATGTGCACACTATGAGCTGAAAGCTGAGATGTGTAAAACAGAGCTTCAGCATAGCACATCACCAAGTTCACAGCCCAGACTGGCATGGAGTAAAATCCACTTCCCACCTGCACAATGTGCTGCTCAGTGAGAAAGTACACAACTGAAAACTGTCAAACTTCTCTGGTGTGGTGCCAAGAGCTAGCTTGGTTCTAACCACTGTTTTCTACAGTGAGTAACTTTATAAAAACTACTATTTCTTTAAGACGCCCATCTTATAAACCAAGTTAGCAAAAAACCTCAGGTGCATAAATGTAGCTCAGCAGGGAAATAAACCCAGTGGCAAAACATAAAAAAGTATGTGAGATTTTAAATTCCAGCACTAAGCCAAGAGCTTACTTATTCCATGAAATCAAGTGGGAAACAGTGAGCACCTCAAAAACCTGGTTGGCACTTAGCTACACCATTTTAGATGAAGGCTTCTGTTCCAGGTCTATGGGTGTTACTTACAGCCCAGGATGCATTCTGATTGTCTGGCCAGCATTTACATTGTCTCTGATTCCTGAGACGATTCACATTGCAACTTGAGAACAATGCAGACAGGTGCCCTGGGCACATGTCCTGGTATGAAGCTCTGCACATGGCTGACTGTTGTATAACCTCAGCAGCCTATTCAGTGGGGTTTGCCTACACATTTGTCAGTCAGATTTCAAGAATATTAACACAGTGGGTGATCCTTACAGTGTGCATTAAGGATGGATTACAGAAGGTTAAGGAATGTGAGGTGAAAGAGGAGGAAGTGGAAAACTCAACCAGAGTACAAGGAGAGAACACAGAACACTTTTAGAAGAGATAGACAAGGTCCAAGAAGAACTTTAAAAGGGACTGGATTCTTTCTACTGGCAAATATTGTAGCTCATTTCCCTGCACTGTTTTTATGGGGCAATGACAGGTTTCATCTCCTCTTCTAGACATGAGAACAACCATCAGTATCTGGAGTAGAAACTGATGACAGACACCAAATTAGAAACTAAGGCAGAAAGGATTCAGGTTCCATTCATAATCATGACCCTATAAGAAATGACACCAGGGTCAGGGCCAGTCTCCTGGAGCCGATTCAGCAGGTCTGCACCTGCTGAACAACCAGGATTTCATTCACACTCAGGGTAATGCTAGGCACCACTGCAGAAAGCCCAGTGCTCTGGTGCTGACAGCATCACACTTTTCTCAACAGAGGCACATGGCTTCCAGTATCCATGCCATCTCAGGAGTCCCTAAAGTCAAAAGGGACAAGTGACCTGAGCCAGGTATAGGAAACTGCCCATCAACAACCAACCAAGAGGATGCTTTCAGTTGGGGATGTGGCTCATTGCCTAGCATTCATAAAGCCCAGTACCACCACAAAATAAGACAGAAGAAAGAAAAGAAAGAAAGAGAGAGAGAGGGAAAGAGAGAAAGAAAAAGAGAAAGAGAAAAAAGAGAGAAAGAAAAAGAAAAAGGAAGGAAGGAAAGAGAAACAAAGGAGAGAAAGAAAAAAGAGGAAGGAAGGAAGGAAGAAAGGGAGGGAGGAAAAGAAAGAACAAACCAAAAATCAGCTGCTTTCTACAAAAGTTTCAGGCCTTTGGTCCTCCATACAGTGGATGACAAAGCTGATCTAAACTGGAACCGGAGACTGGAAAGGGCACTCACTCCTCAGCTAATACAAGATGAAAGAGACCAACAAGTTCTAAGTCTCACTTATAGCACTAGCAGTGAAGAAAATACTACTGAAAAAAATAAAAAGCTAGAGCAGATTGAGTATCTTTCTGGTCTTCTAATACTAGCTATCAGGCCATTCCTGAGAGAGTCCCTTCTCCCTTAATGCCTAAACCATCCTTAAAGTCCGAATCCTGACGTGCCCTTGTACCTAAGACAACCAGTGGGTCAGACAGACAGGCATAGGCTTGTCAACAATCATATGAACATGAGATGCTCTTCTGGGTAGACAGAGGAAGGTGCAGAACTGCACATGGCAGAACAGGTCTGGGCAGAGTGGGCGGGGGGGGGGGGGGGGAGAGGTAGGGGGAAGAGAACCGGACTGGACCAGACCAGGAATGAACATCTGAGATCGCACACAGGCCTCAGAACCTGAGAGAACACCTAAGAGGACAATCATGTGGAAACCCCAACTTTTCTCCAAAGATGTTGGTGCTTTAAGGGAGGACCCAATCCACATGAAGGATCAGCCTCCAGAGCTCTCCTCCCAGCTCTGAGGTTCTGATCCCACAGGGCCTTACACTGGACTATGACTCCATTAAGGACAAACACGGGGTATCACCACCACCTAAGACAGTTCACCTGTTAACTCATGTTATTACAACAAGGTCTTCCCTGAAGGTTGCATGTTACTGTAACAAAGACCCTCCAAAATGTTTTGGGGGTGTTTTTCTAGGTAGAATTCACTATGTAGTCTCAGGGTGACCTTGAACCCACTGCCTTGCTGGGATTAAAGATGTGGCTCCAAAAGGGTTTTTTTTTTAATATTTTATTTATTCATTTTCAAGCATAGATACAGAGAGAGAGAGAGAGAGAGAGAGAGAGAGAGAGAGAGAGCGCACCAGGGCCACCACCTTGTGGGTCTGGCTTATGTGGGTCCTGGGGAATTGAACCCGGGGCCTTAGGCACTTGAGGCAAGTGCCTTAACCGCTGAGCCATCTCTCTAGCCCTCAAAAAGGTTTTTTAACTCCTGCTGTCTTGCAGCTAACTGGAGTCTAGAGCTAAATCTAGGATTATAGAACTGGGAAGCAGGAAACCAGTATTCAGACCCTGGTCTGGATCACCTAAAGGTTGCACCCTAATCTCTATTATGTTTTCTCCACCCTTCTTCCCCATACCCCAAGTTTAGTCTTTAAATTGTGGTAACATACGCAAAACATAAAATATAACATCATTGTTTGTCTACATGCAAACTCAAGTCCTTATTCAAGTTTCTGTTTCCTATCATTTACAACCAGGGTTTTTTTTTTTCATTTTATTTTTGACAATTTCATACATGCATATAATGTATTTTGATCATATTTACTCCATTACCCTCTTTCCCCTCCAACTAAACCTCTCATTCTTTCAACTAGTTCCTCTGCCTTTCCATGTTCATGGTGGGTGGGTGTGTGTGGGTGTGTGGGTGTGTGTGTGTGTGTGTGTGTGTGTGTGTGTGTGTGTGTGACTCCGAGCTTAATTAGGGTTTTTGCATGAGCGTGGAGTGACTTACCAGTGGATAAACCATGACTCCCCCTCCCCAGTAGCCATTAACTGCCACTAGCTCCTCTGGAAGGAGTGGGGCCTCACAAGCTTGTGTCCTACCCATGAAAGAGTGGTGATGCACCATGGCTGCTGTGAGTTCATGAGTGTGACAGCCATGCACTCCTCACCATCCTCCATCTCTTACCATCCTTTCCACCTCTTCTTCTACAATTTTCTCCTCCTGAGCCTTGGAGGGTGAAACAAAGATGTCCCATTTAAGCCCGAGCACATCAAAGTCACTTATTTTGAGCACTTTGGTCAAATACACACTCTGCATTGACCTCTGCCCACTGCAAAAGGAAGCTTCTCTGATCTATGAGTATAAACATAAATATTTAGAAGGCAGTTTGACAGCATGTCCATTTAGCATAAACAGTAGTAGGGCCGGGCGTGGTGGTGCACGCCTTTAATCCCAGCACTCTGGAGGCAGAGGTAGGAGGATTGCCGTGAGTTCAAGGCCACCCTGAGACTACATAGTGAATTCCAGGTCAGCCTGGACTAGAGCGAGACCCTACCTCGAAAAACCAAAAAAAAAAAAAAAAAAAAAAAAAGAACAGTAGTAGGTTCCCCTAGGGCTTATGATGACCCCAGCTGTGGGCTTTTGACCAGGTTCCTAGTACCAGGCATGAATTCCCTCCTGTAGAGCAGGCCTCAAATTCAATCAGGAAGCAGTTGGTTACCCCATAAGTCATGTCACTATTGTACCACTGGGCACATCTTGCCTGGCTGGCGTGCTAAAAAGCACACAGGATCCATAACTGGATAAGAATGCTGATGACTTTCTCCCACAGCAGCCTGCCTAGCACCTTCTGGCACTATGAAAGCTAGACAGCAGAGGAAGTATCCACCTCAGTGAAACTAAGGTTTTAAGTTTTCTCCAGACTGGTGTGGGGGGGTGGAGGCTTATTAATGAGAGAGAAAAAAAGAAAACTGTGTCCTCCTCTGTGTCCAATTTATACTCTTTACACAACATCTTGTGATTTTCTCAGCAGACACATCTCAAGAATGGCAATATGAGAACTGGGGAGATGGCTCAGTGGGGAAAGTGTTCATGACAAGCATGAGAGCCCAGCACCCACATAACATTGAGTGAGGAGGCACACAGCTGTAATTTCAGCATGGGGGGGGGACAGACACAGGAGGGTCCCTGGGGCACACCAGCTGGCTAGTCTAGCCAGATCAATGAGCTCCAGGTTCAGGAAAAGACTGTCTCAAAATATAAGGTGGAGAGTGACTGAGGAAGACACATGATGTTGGGCCTCTGGCCTACATACACACACAGGAAAGAATGGGAGAATCATGATGCAGTCAAGAAAATTCCAGAGCATCACAAAAATAAATCTTCAGTCCCTGAAAGGAGCCGGTGTGTTATCTGCTTGACATCTTCCAAGTGGGCCTTTCCCTTCCTCTCGCCATTAACTCTTATGTTTCTGTTTCCAATTCTTTGGTTTATTTTTTTTTAATATTTATTCATTTTCAAGCAGAGAGATACAGAGTAAGAGAGAGAGAGAGAGAGAGAGAGAGAGAGAGAGAGAGAGAAAGGGGGGGGAGAGAGAGCACCAGGGCCACCACCTTGTGGGTCTGGCATATGTGGGTACTGGGGAATTGAACCCGGGGCCTTAGGCACTGGAGGCAAGTACCTTAACCGCTGAGCCATCTCTCCAGCCCTGGCTTATTTTTTTAAGTTAGCATCCAAGATATTGCAATCACCATTTTTGAATACACAGAATTCAGAGGCATTCAGCATTCCTATGGTTATGTAACCATCCACCATCCATATCCACATCCTTCTTGCATAACAAATTCTGAGCCCATTCTTTGTCTCCATGATTCTGAAGATCTGGGTACCTCAGCTATTATGTGGAATCACAGTGTTTATCTTTTGCATGGCTTATTTCATTTTGCAAAATGTGCCACGATCATTCAGGCTGCAGGATATGTCAGAATTTCTTTCCTTTAAAGCTAAACAAATTCCACTATCAATGTATCATGTCATGTTAATCTGCTTGTCCTTATGATGGACACCTATGTGGCTTCCTTTAGACTAAAGGAAATAATGCTGGTCTACCCTCTCCTTTGCCTTACCTTCACCTAATAATTAGCACCCCACATCCTGTCTTACATAAAGTACAAAGCCTATTTCGTCTTCCAAAAGACCATTTTATAGTATTAGGTGGAACAGGCTTTTCATTTAATTTTTAAATCAATAGATGCTTATTTTTACTACTACTATTCTTGTCATAACATTGAGGTGATTATATGTCTGTATTGTATTAACATTCATATAAATTTAAATGAACTATAAATCATTACAACAATAAAATTCTGTGCCTTTAAAATTTTAACCAGGGTTGCTACGTTCAAATGAGAATTTTCCTGACAGCCTTGAAAAGGAGCTGTGTTTATTGACCACTGAGAACATGCAAAGCTTGACGGTAACTTCAGAACTACAACTAGCAAGAAGCCACACAGGGCTGGGGAAACAGGCAGCTCAGCCAATAGAGCACCTGATGAAAAAGCTGGAGGATGGATCTGAGTTCAGTGTCAGGTATGGTGGTGTGCACTTGTAATTCCAGTGGTGTGGGATTTGGGGGTTCAGGGAGTGCCCCCCACATGCCTGTGAACTCCAACTGTTAGATTCTTGTCCATTTTAACAAAAATTGAGAAAATAGACTCCAAGGGTAAATTTTGAATTATTTAGGAAGAACTGGTATCCATCCAAGGGAAGGCTAGAAAGACTCAGGCCAGAAGGGAATTCCCCTCCCTGCCCAGCTGGAAAAGGAGATAGGAGTGTGGAAAGATAGGGACATCTTTAGAGAAGCCCGTGGAAAGGGCACACACATGTGAAAAGCAAAACAGGAGGGCCCAGGCCAAAAGATTCAGGCACACAAACACACACAAGCAAAGCATGAATGCACAAGCCCTTCACTTTTCTGTAGAAGAAAGCTAAGAGAGTAGGTAGTAAAGGGCTCAGAGTTTAGAGGAAAATCATACTTATAACAAAGTGAGAAATCACCCAAAACCAAGGCAGGAAAGTGTCCAAATGAGAAGAGAGTCTCCCCTTTAGGTAGGGAAGGGGAAAGAGCTTACCAAAGCAGGAATCAAGAGTCTGATGCCAGGAGAATACAGCCAAGAGAGCAAAAAAAAAAAAAAAAAAAAAAAAAAACAGATTACATGTGTCAGACCCATTTATATTGAGTGTCACCAGACTCATGTGTAGGGAAGAGACCTGATTGGTTGGAGGACTCAAGGAGTGGACTTAGGAGGGGCCAGCTCACCTAGGTGTGCATGACTGAGGAAGAAATAGGAAACACTGTTGCTAAGAATTGTTTGTAGCCATCTTGAATGAGACTGGATCAGACTCAGGTTCTAGTTCTGCCAAGGCAGGCCAGGTGGTATCTCCCTATTCTCTTTGTTTCCGGCTGATTAAATATAAAAAGCTATCTTTCTCTTATTTCTCCTTCACATGCACTAGGGAAGCAGAGACTGGCAGATATCTGGGCTCGCTAGCCAGCTCACTGGTGGTGAGCTCCACGTCAGTAAGATAATGTCTCAAAAAAAAAAAAAAAGGTAGATGGCATTGCCAAGGTTGTCCTCAGGCCTTCACATGCATGCTCATATACGTGCATGTGCACACACCCCAATTTTAAAAAGCCACATAAACTGGAATCCATACATGAAAGACACACATCATCTATAAAACAAGATTATCAGTAAGCCCCTACTTTACCCAGTTTATTTTATTTTATTTAATTAATTAATTAATTTATTTATTTATTTATTGGTGTTTCGAGGTAGGGTCTCACTCTAGCTCAGGCTGACCTGGAATTCACTATGTAGTCTCAGGGTGGCCTTGAACTCATGGTGATCCTCCTACCTCTGCCTCCCGAGTGCTGGGATTAAAGGCGTGCGCCACCACGCCCGGCGAGTTTATTTTTTAAATAAGTTTTGACTAACTCTGAAAAGAAATCCTACCATCCAAGTGTAATGATATTACCACTATGGGTGGGAATCAAATGAATGCATCATCAGATTTGAAGCCGGTTCCAACAGAAGTACTGGTGAACTACAGCCTCATACCTCTGCCCTAAACAGCTATCCTGAAATAATTTATTCAGGTTGAGCATGCTGGTCAGAAAGACACATTTTTAATTTTTTTTTTCTTGAGAGACAGAAAGAGGCAGACAGAGAGCAACTATGGGCACTCCAGGGCCTCCTGCCACTGCAACCAAACTCCAGATACATGTGCCACTTTGTGAATCTGGCTTCACATGGGGGATCCAACCCTGGCCATTGGGCTTTGCAAGGAAGCATCTTTAAACACCGAGCTCTCTCTCCAACCATAAAGGCACATTTTAAAATCACTGCCATGAAGCCTGTTTCAGCCATTCACACAGAGTAAAATGAAGAGTAGAAGAGCAAGCAGCTCCATGGCAAAGACACATTAGCTTTAAGCTAAGGAGACATTCGTTTTCCTTATTTTACAAATAAACATTAACCCTCATTAGGGAACACAGGCAAGTTGAGAATGTGATTAAATTTGATGAGATGAGGTAAAGCAATTTATCTCCTTTCTGTGCGCTAATACTTCCTTAATGCTGATTTCAAATAACAAATGAACCACTGGACTGGAAGAACCTAAGGTCAAAAGACTCCTTTCAGGGATGGGTACTCTCATGTATGCATGAGAATCCAAGTTTGGTGTGGCTTTTAAAAACTGGTGTATGAGGGGCTGGAGAGATGGCTCAGCAGTTAAGGCACTTGCCTCCGGTGCCTAAGGTCCCGGGTTCAATTCCCCAGTACCCACATATGCCAGACCCACAAGGTGGTGGCCCTGGTGTGTGCCCTCTCCCTCTCCCTCCCCCTCCCCCCCTCTCTCTGCTTAAAAATGAATAAATAGTAGCCAGGTACCGTGGTGCACGCCTTTAATCCCAGCACTCAGGAGGCAGAGGTAGGAGGATCACCATGAGTTCAAGGCCACCCTGAGACTACACAATGAATTCCAGGTCAGCCTGGGCTAGAGTGAAACCCTACACCTCGAGATGGTCCAGAGGCATAGCACCCATCAGTAACAACTCACTTGGGTAAGGAAGACCGAGATGAGTACTAAGATATACAGGATCCCTTGCCACAAGGACTAATACAGACAGCCCACGAAGGAGGAT
>PVHP010038948.1:0-16575 GCA_004024765.1 Zapus hudsonius | reverse complement strand
AATGCCACACACCTTGTAACCTGAGTTATATTATAATTAAATAGTTTCTTATCTATAAGTACCCTGCTCCTTTGTTCTTCGGGGCTCCATCTTGCCTGGACACACGGCAGCCTGCTTGCTGGTGGAGCCCGAGGAGCCCAATTGCGCAATTAAAAATTAAACACCTCTTGCTTTTGCATCTGCTGGTGTGGTTATTGGAATTCTGGGGTACGCTCTCCTGAGAGAGGCCTTGAGGGTCTTTCAGGCGCCGTTCTTATATTCTTTCTGGATTGCATTTTACTTTTATTTTCAGCAAAATTTCCTTTATAATCTACGTGTTATCTGATGTACTTGTTTTCAGGCTTTACAGCAGATAGGAGGAGTTCTGTGAAGACAGGAGATATTTCATTATTTTTCAGTGGCCTTGGTACCTAGCATAGCGGCTCACACTATGTAGGAGCTTAGTGGAGATTTATTAAATATTTCCTTTGGGGTCCATGCACTATGGGACAAATAGGAACTATTGCCTTTTAAAGTCTTTTGATTTATGTTTATGAAGAAGAGTGATGCATATGGGACCTTAATAATATTCATTGAACTCACATCAGTCCTATCTTCGATTTTCACTTTAACTTGGAGAGAGCAGATGCATCTCCCCACAAGAAACATCATTATGTGTTTTAGTGAAACATACATGGAAAGATTAGAAAAATTGAAGTGATTTTGACTGTGAAAGATGCAAAATAATTATGGTTTCAGGAGGGAATATCCAAGAATTAAAAAGAAAATAGGAAAGTAGTATAGGGATCTAATGAAAAAAAATTAGTATTTTTGTGAGAGGGTAATTTGGGTGGAGTGGCATCAATGTGCATTGTATATTTGGATGAAAGTATCAAAAATAAAATAAATAATAAATAATAGCAGGAACACAAGAGGAAACAAATGTAGGCAGTAGAAGGAAGAGAAAACCATTAATGATGTAATTAGAAATTGATCTTATGTAGAGCACATCTATCTCTGTACTAGTCATACCACATACAGGATTCCTCCCTGAGGTTTCTGGCTATATAAGCTTTTGAAGTAACTAATACACAGCTGCTTGTTATAGGATTTTGCCAGCGTTTGATGCTGTGTCACTGTCTGCCCACCTCTGCTGGAAGAGCTTGAGAAAGGTCATCATGAGCTCAGTTGCACCATTAGTAGTCAGCAGAATGTTAGGCCAGCAGAAGCAATGAAAAGAAGGTGGCTGAGCTCCTCCCATGGAGAAGCCTTGTATCTCCAGGTTGGCAGCTCTGTGTTGAAGGGAACATGATATCACCGAATAGTGTTAGTCAGAATAAGTTGCACTGATGGGAGAAGGGAGAATTTGGTAATCTTTCAGTCAATTAAAAGCTCATGTGTTTGTTGGCAAGAAAATGAAGTCAGTGGTCATCATTCCATAGCTCATTTCAATTAAATTGCTTCAAAATTACTTTTATTACAGGGATTATCTCACCAGATTCACTGAGATAAATTGTCACACAGAGACAGGAAATAGGATATCTTTAGAAGACAGTATGGAGTACAAATGGGGCCGTGAGGGCTAGAGAAGAATAATTTGTCCTCCTTGAAGTACATTACAATAAAGCCTTTTAAAATATTTTGCAAATTCCAATTATAGTCAAGACCATTTTGGAAATGATTGTATTTTGCACATATAATTTGAATGGATTGTCACATCTTAAAATAAAATCATTTGATTACTATACCAGATATGTGTGCTCTTCAAAGTTATTCCTCAGTCTAGAGCAAATATAGGAAGATGTTAGTTGTTATTTTGTTTGTCTTACACATATTATAACATTTAGCATGTGCAAATATGAAGTAATGTCTATTTTGTAAAAAATTGCTAGTCATACCTATGGAATTCTGTGAGGTGGACAGTAGGAGTCCAATATCTGGGGAATAAAATAGTAATTTTAGCCAGATGTTTTATTCTGCCTTGGTGGCAATATGTGAAATTGTATTTAGTGACAAAGATGATCTGTCATGAAACTTGATCCCAAGTTCATCCTGCAGAAACGATCTTTAGTATATCTCCTTGTGTGTATGCACTGCCCATAATATAAGGGTCTGTTTTACATGTATTTACACCTTCGAATACATAATGATGGCATGTTTAGGCTCCTTGTACCAGGGAAGGCATTGGCAATTCGGTGTCTACTAAAGTGGTAGGTGCTACGTTTTCCAAGTTTACCTGTTGTCATTGTTGAACATATCCTATCATCAATGCCTTCAAAAATATCTCTTGAATAATGCAACCCTTCTTACCACCTCCTCTGCCATCCCAGTGCAGCATACTGTGCCCACCCAGACTGTGCTC
Organism: Zapus hudsonius; assembly: GCA_004024765.1. Lineage (NCBI taxonomy): Eukaryota > Metazoa > Chordata > Mammalia > Rodentia > Dipodidae > Zapus > Zapus hudsonius. Next base: position 14,234 of record PVHP010038948.1, on the reverse strand, counting down.
TGACTGTTAGTTAACACTTACAGACAACAATCCTAATAGAGAAAAGATAACCCAAACCATGGCATTCCTCCACTCAAAAGTCCCCAGTGGTTTCTCATCTCAATTTCTAGAAAAGCCAATGTTTGTTCAGTGAATTGTGAATCTTTGTATGGTTGGCCACATGCCCTGCTTAGCTCACTGACTTACTGTGTGCCCGCATTGCTAGCTTCCACTCAGGGAACTGAGCTGAAGAGGGGGCGGAAAGATTGTGAGAGCCGTGGTGGGGGAGAATATCAGAGACTTGGAAACCCTCAGTAACAACACACTTGGGTCATGAGAACCTGGCTGAAGACTGGGCTATCCATGGAACCCTACCACAAAGACTGATACAGACGGCCCACAGAGGTGGATATCCAGCTGACTGGGGATGAGGGGGCAACGGGGAATTGGGGATAACAACTCATGGTTGGCCCACTAAACAATGTAACTCATTATGGACAATAAAGAAAAAAGAAAAGAAAAGTCAGAAGGGTCTGGATGCTCATCTCTTCTTCCTTAAAGACATCCCTTTTCCTAGAAGATGAATCTCTTTCTTGAAAACCTGGCAAGGGGGCTGGACCAATCATCTCAACCCCCATCCAGGGATGTTTCATAAAAGACTATGATCAGCATCACCAGGAAAATTTTCCATGCTCAGGAACCCTCCCACTTGGAAGCTTTCAGTTTTACTTTCTCTAACATGGTTTCGTCACTTCTGGGGTTCCCTTCATGCTTTATAGCAGGAGCCCTGCCTTCTTTCCTTCTCTTAAGCTCTATAATAAAATCTTTCTAAACTTTGTGGCCAGTGGACTACATTCACTGAGCTCATAAAACAAGAACCTGGAGACCACTGACTCATTGGAAGTTTTGTGTAATCCTGACTGTTCTGCACCCTAACTCATGGGTGAAAGCCCAACTAATATCTGAGAAAGGCTCCATCATTCTCAAAGATACCCCAAATTCTCATATAAGTATTAATCTATTCATGGGAGCTCTGCTCCAACAATTTATACATTAGGCCCACCTCCCAACACTGTCACATTGGGGATCAAATTTCTAAGACTTGGCTTCTGGCGTTTTACATTGATTCCAGGATTTTTAGGGGAAAATACTATGCTAAAATGCAACCAGTAGAGATCCCGAAGTCATTGAACACTCAGGAATGATGATCTTGCAATCAGGAAGATACCTGCTCATTCTGGTCTGCCATGGTCATCAATGAGACTCCTGTCCCAAGGATTTTGAAGGTACTGCTCCAGGGTTTGCAAAGGCATTGCATATTTTCTTTTTTGGAGGGAGAGGGTTTATTAATGTGTGTTTGAGGTGTATATGTGTGCTCATGCACATGACTGCAGGTGCGCTATGTGGGGGTCACAGGATAACTTTCAGATGTATGTCCTCACTCTTATCTGCTTGGAAGCAGGGTCTTCATTGTTCTCTGCTCCGTTAGTAAGGCTGGCTGTCCAATGAGCCTCTCCTATCTCTGTCTCTGTCTCCCACTTTGCTGTAGGTGCGCTGATGTAACAGATGCCTGCTTTTATGTGTCCAGCTTTTACCTGGGTTCAGGGAATATGGACTAGGTTACTCATGACTGTGTGGCAAGCACTTTACCACAGAACCATCTCCCTAGGCCCCATCAGGTGTACATGAAAGATACCTTATTGCTGTTTGCTTTGTTAATTAAAAACAACTTTAATCATTTACCCCTTTCACCTAGGAAATTGACACAAGAAGAACAAGTACCTCTGGATATTTCCACATAGAAGTTTTAGGTTTAGTTTTAGGTTTGTAAACACGACATAGAGTAGAGATCTGGGTGTAGGCCTGGAATCTCAGCTCCTCAGAAGGCTGCAGCAAGAAGATTAAGAATTCAAGACCAGCTGAATGACTGCAAGAAAATGTATGTATTATGCATGTGAGACCCTGTGTCAAAATTTAATGAAAGCAACGGATGTGTAGTGCAGGTAGAGTGCTTGCTTAGCATGTATGGTCCCATCCTTAGCACCACATGCACACATAGATGAAAAAGAAAAAGCACAAAAACATCCGCATTAATCCTCTCCCACACGTAAATTTCTATATCATCAGCATCTTACATTGTTACTGTGATGCATGTATTATCATCAAAGAATCCAGGACGATAGATTGTCACTGACTAACATCCACCACTTTCTGTTACATATCCTAAGGGCTTTGACATATATTCATGACCTGCATCTGCCATCATTTTACACTGCAGGCTTCCACTGCACCGAGACACGATGTGTGGGTGCGTACGTATGCTTCCCCTACCTTTCTGAAGTCTAGGAAACCACTTTTAAAAATGTCTACAGGTTTTCCATTTGGCACATGGTTGCAATTACATAGCATATGACCTTTTCAGTCTTTCATTTAGCAATATGCATTTTCATGGCTTGCCATCACATTCTTTTTATCATTGAGTAACACTCTATGTATGACAGACCAGAGTTTGTTTACTTAGATATTTTATTAAAAATTTAAGAATCAATATAAGTTTTTTTAAGAACAAATGATTGTATTTTATCTGGGCTTTTAGATTTTAAGAAAAGCAATTCATGAGATGCCTTTGCATACAATAATCTGATATAGTAGTTTCCTAATGTCTGACAAGATCTGATTGGATAACAAAATGTATCTTCCTTCTTAGAATGACATTGAAACATATTTCCTTGGAAAAAAAATGTTTGCTTAAATCACAGAAATGGCCAGCCTTCTTTTACATGGAAACTGAGTAGGAGGAAAGAGGTTTTTCTAGGGGTTCTGCAGATAATTCACCCTGTCCAGCCCATTGGCCTTTGAGGCATAATTATGTTCAGATTGATTCCTTAATGGTGTGGGCTTTCTGTAGTCAAATCTTTTCTCACTCTTTTAATTTAGTTCATGGAAATATATATGCATAGAGCACTGTAGTAAGCTATTAAGAATTCAAATCTTTACCTGATTACTGATGAATAGACTAAAATTTGCTGTCTGGTATGGGAGCTAACATTTAGAAAATCCTATTGGATATTTGTTTAGACATTTAAAGTGTTGGATTCAGAAATAAATAAAACTTTGTAAAGTATTCCCAAATGAATATTTATTAATATGTGTGTATACAAGCATGTACACACACACACACATGCTACATCCTTCAATGTAAGAAATAAAAAGTGTGGAATGCCAAGAGTCAAAGGTTAACAATTAATTGCAACCTTCAGGATTAGATTAGTATGTGGGATGAGGCTCTTCCTTCTACAAGTAGGTTTCATTTGGTTGGTTTTCTTGATAGGTGATCTTAATATCTAGAGCCCAAGCTGACTTTGAACACTAGATCCTCTTGCCTCAGCCCCACAAATGCTGAGATTATAGGTGTGTCTAGGTGTGTGTGTGTGTGTGTGTGTGTGTGTGTGTGTGTATGAACTAAAATAAAATAAAGCAACATTATAATGTGGGGCATATCATGAATTTTATATAATATTATGAAATAAAATGCAGATAGATGTACAGCACAGATTAATCTTAATTTTCAAATTATATTTTGAGATCTATAAAGAGCTTCCTTTAAATATTTTTCAAATGTTTCTTCTGGGGAAGTTGCTGATCTTATCTGAGGACACACACGAGTGAAAATTTAGCAAACATGGAAGGACACTGTCTTTAAGAGGTTGGATGGTCTGAAAGTGGTCTTCATGTGTGTTTTAACAAGATTTCATTCTCCCTGTCTTTAAGAGCATAAAATGTTTCCATGCTTTCCCAGGAAATGGCATTCAGAATGATCAATATAAAATGGTGTTTATGTTTTGTCATTTAAGGAGAGCAGAGTGCATATGGAGAACTGCTGAGAATGTGAGCACCAGTTCTGCCCCAGCCCCTTGTGAGAATCTGGTCTCCATTCTGTCTGATACAAAGAAGGTCTGTGGAAGTGCTCAGTTGGAGCAAACAGGAATGTGTTGTGTCTCTGAGATTTCCTGTTCTCCCTCCCCCTCTTTCTTTTCTCTACAGAGATAGGTCCTTTGGTTAAAAGACATCTGTGCTTTCTTCTTTCTCTTCAAGACTGAATGTCATGATTTAGGACACACAAATGTAATTTCAAGTTTGACTGCCTGCTGGTTTATTTCATGCACCTGCTCCTGGAGGAAGGAAAGACAGGATTTTAAGAGGCCATTCTGAGGCCAGAGCTGACATTTGACCTGAAATGTCCCATAAGAACATGGGAAAAAACAAAAGCACTTATTCATAATGAGTGATTTAAAAAAGGAGGAACACATTTGCAATTATATTTATATAATCAACACATAGAACTTTTTCTTTCCATGTTATTTTATAAACTATTTGAGTCACAGAAAATAATTTATTTTTATGTTTAAACCCCTCATGTAAAGTCCTGTATTGATATATAAATTAAACTTTTGTTTCTTGGACTCCAATTTTTAATATCCTATATACTATATTGTTTTATTTATTTATTTATTATATATATATATTGTTTTATAAATGAGATTACCTATGAAAAATCTATAAAAATAGGTTTCTACTGACCATGATTTTGTTTATAAGTAGAATGACTTCGACTGAAAAATTTTTCACTATGAAAGACATTTTTCAATGTTTTTCAGGGTCTTTCAGAAATGAATATTAAGTAATTCCAAAGATAGAATTGTTATTGTAAGCCATGTTAATCAGTTTGCTGAAGTTTAAGATACCTAATAAATTGAAGATTGGTTTAAGAAATAAGTTTTGGAACTTTCAATTCCTTTTTATAATGAATGGATATTCAGTAAGCTAATTACCAACTGTTTAATTTATTTCATGAAAGTAAATACCAGGAAAACACACACACACACACACACACACACACACACACACACACACACGTAGATGTTAATAGAAACAGCCAATCTCTGCTGTTTCTCTTGCTTACTACAGATCATGGATTTTTCTATTTTTGATATCATGATACAAGGGAGTCCATTTCTACTATCGTAGAACTAATCTCCCTAGAATAATTAATTCCTTGTGGATTGTACATTGCAGAAGTAAAACATGATGGAAAAATGAGCAGTGCTAGATTGTAAATATAGGGGAGTGCTTTGGTTTAAACATCTGCAACAATCCCTTGAAGGTGAGAAAATAATCCACTTAATTTCCTTTTTTGGTTTTCTCTGTGCTCTCCTTATAAATTATTTTTCAACCAAGTAATTTTTCATTCCTGTGTGGAATGTGGTAAAATAAGAAGTTTTACAGAATATTATTACAGGTGGGTGGGTGGTTAAGGAAATATGATTTCTATTTTTAATTAACAGTGTTTTCTACTACCACTGAAGATAATGAACCTATATTTCAATCCCTATATAGTCTTATACTTTCTCCATAAATGAGTAAAACTCAGGGAGATGAGAAGAACGCTGAGCCATGGATAGAGTGACTTTCTTGAGTTATATTGCTGCCTTCCTGGGATGCAGTGGTGCTTAGTGGCAATTAAGTCATGGAGGTAAGGCAGAGCCTAATTCCAGCAAGTGCCTTGGTGGCCTTTTATTACTGAGAGCGAGCCTACACAAGCCTCCCAGAAGGCTGTTTACTGTTTTATATTTTGTAAAGCTTTGGACTCTGCCTTCCCAGAAAAGCTAATAAAGTGTCAGTTAACATGTGGGGATCTGCACAATAATGGCTTTTTCTTCTGAGAGGAATGGCCTTTATTCTGGTAGTCATAGACTCAGCTGAAGGAAGTAAGGAGTAGGAAGTGTGTTGTTTGGTCTTGTGACAGAGTGAAGAGTGAGCTGAGATTCCCAGGACTGCTTGGCATCAAATTCTGTCCCTGCTCCACTTCTGTTGGGCAGAAGAGCTGCACTTGTCAGTGCCTACAGTGAAACTCCACCTCACCTCAGGCTGTGAACCTTGGTTTCCTTGGGACACACAATCTCTACTTTCCTCAAAGATCATACTGGCACCTCTCTAAAATAACTCACTGCTCTTCAGTCTAAGGAGGGGCTTCAAGGTGTATCTGCTTCATAGTGAAAAGTGAGTATCTCACCTAGGCTTTTTCTCCTCCAAGTCTGTTTCTGACTTCTCATTCCTGAGTCATTCTTCAATGTTAATGACTAAACTTGGCATAAAAGTAGAATAATAGGAGTCAACTTTGTAAGATGTGAATAAACAGACAAAAATAACCATCTGCTTTGTGACTGCTGCTACTTTGAAGGTCTCCAGTCTTGGAATTTTATTTAACCAAAACCTCCAAGTCTCTGTTACCTTAAAACAGTTGGAGTTGGGTAGTACATATTTTGAAGGTTTGTTTGAATGATGGCTGGTATACGTATAGAATTAAAATCTGACTATTTAAATTTCTGACACAAGGATGAATACTCGCATAGGCTAGTCAAATCAAATGGAGAAGCCCAGGACAGAACTCCTGAAGAGTTCAGATTTGCTAAAGCTTCCCTGTAGAAGATCATGTTACAGCAATAACTAATATGTGGGCAAAATCCAATCCATAACCAAAGAAAATGACTTCTTCTGAACATCTAAAGCACAAACTGAGGCCTCCACTTCCACTAGTTCAAGAGGATCATCAGTCTCTGGTTTATTCTATATTAAAATTCTGCTTCATCTATATGCTGCCTAGTAGAGGAGATTTTGTGTTGGGGATTAATCCCCAATTAATCAACCATAAATCATTATGCAAAGCATCATCATGTTTAGCAAAGGTATCTGTTAAGGCACTGAAGCACGACAAAGCAAGTTTATGGTTTTCAAATTTGAAGACATCAGGCTGAGAAAAAAAAACAAAGATTCTTAGCAAAATCTAACCAAATGATTACTCCATATCTGTTATTGTCAAGTCACCTGGTAAGGGGTGACACCAAAGAGAACCTGATGTTAATACTGAGTCAGATAGCCAAAGGTTTGGTGAAGAAAAAAAAGGCATAAACATGTAGAATTAGAAAGAAAGCACTCAAAATTCTTAGAGAATTTAGAATGAGAAAGCAAGCAAGGAATAGCTCAGTGTAGAAAGGCCACATACTAGAAGTAAATTTCTTTTCTCCTCTGCTCACTGAGCCCTCTTTTCCTCATGTTTTTACTAAGAGTGCAGTGTCTCTTCACCAACTCTCTTACCAAGTAGATTTATCTTGGCTTGCCCTTTTTTCCTTTATCCATGAGATGGCCTTTAGATAATTGCCTCTCTGATTCAATCAAACATATATATTGAAGTTCCATTTTGTGATTAAAATGTCATTGGTTTTTCCTCAAACAAAATTGGTTTATTTGAAATGGATTTTAAGTATTTTATTTATTTATTTTAGGAGTGGAGCCTTTTTGAATTTCCTGGGCTGACACTGTATATTGAGTTCAGGAAATCTTCCTGCTTCAGCCTTCTGAATAGTTGGGACTATGGCAGGAGTATCAGTCTTTCCAGAGATACAGCTTAAGCATTAGGAGAGTGCTCTCACACGACTACAGAATGGAGGAGGCTTGGCTATTGAAGTATATTGTAACTAATTTTCAATGGTAGTTTTTTTCAGAATATCTATATCTTATGACTCTGAGTATCAGAAAACCACATACATATACTTACACACACATAGATGCAGATGTTGTTTACCTATGCCAGTGTTATAATAAAGACAATTGTAATTATTTTCACACCTTTCATTCCCAGCCATTTCATCTTGCCTGAATTAATCAATTAAGTATGCTAGATTTCAAACATTTACAAACTGCTGAATTGTGAATTCACTGATGTATGCAAAGACAGGAACTAAAGAACATTATCAAAGTATTCAGATAGATTTGTGAGAGTATAAATGAGATTTTTAAAATTTGGGATATTTTGGTGATATTGTTAGAAGAATGAATTCTTTCCAGATTTCTTAAATGGGGTCTTGGGAATGTGGCGCAGCAGTTAAAAGTGCTTGCTTCTTAAGTATGAGGGACCAGACATGGCCAGTTCAACTCCCAGAACCCACACATAAAACTAGGCATAGCCATGGACATCTGTAACCTCAGTGCATGGAGAACAGTGAGGGGGAGGGCAACTGGAGACTTGTTGGGGCTTGCTGGTAGACAGCAGCACTGAGCTGAGGGAGAGATCCTGTCTCCAGGAAAGAATTACATAGAGGAAGATGGTTGAGAGAAGGGAAGCCCATGTTCTTCTCTGGCCTCTGCACACAAGTCAGCATCTGCACACACATGTGCATACACCACACATCACACATATCACACATATGTGCTTGTCATAGTCAGCCACACACTCCTGGGATGAATCTTCAAACCAGGCACAATTTGGGAGGAAAGGATTTATTGAAACTACAAATTGAGGAGAAGTTCTGTAACAGCGAAAGAGGCTGGCCCTCTTTCGCAGGTCTGAGCAGAGGAAAAAACCCATCACCAACACCACACACACAGAACAGGGAACAAGCAGGAGGGCCAAGGAGAGAATGTCTTCCCCTTTATATAGCCTTAGGGTGGGGTCTTACAACCCTTCCCCAGACTTAATGGCTTCCTGAGTCTCTAGAATTTCCTTCCTGTACTGCACACACAGGAAAGGATGTTTACTTCTAGCTTCTTTGAGCTTTTTACATTCTGCCACTTTCTGAGAGGCTGCCTTCCTGAAAACATCCTCAAAGACCCACCCAAGGTAATTAAAAAGATCAAGTTGACAACAAAACCTAACCGTCACAGTGCTCTACACACATTTTCTATAGACACATCTAAAACTAACAAATAAATAATAGTAATAAAAATTCTTAAATGGTCAAAGTTCCAAGAATGCCACATAGAATCATGTTTATGATATATGATTTCTCTAGCAATATGAGTTTGTGTGAATTTCAACTGTGGGAGGCTTTGGAATGACACTATTGGTATATGAAGATGAATTAAATAGAATTTAATTATGCAAAATCATCAGATGTAACATCTTATAATTCTGTGCTCATCCTGAATATAACCAAGCACAGACAGTTATCTTCAATCTTTCTCTCTTTTTGACCACACATGCCAGCCTGTCCTGGGACAGTGCAATCTGTGTGGCATGCTGACCACTTTCACTGGAGTTCAGACTCTTCTGACTCTGCCTGCAGTGATGAGAAGAGGAGGGAAGAGAGGCAGGGCACACACTCCAGAGAGCTCATCAAGGAAAGAGGAGCATATGATTGTTGAATGGTATTCCTATGACATCCTGATAACTTCTGTGGCATCATTATTGACTGAATCTTAACTTGACATAAACCAATTACATTTTCTGTTTTTTTCTTTCTTAATTGTGCCAGAACTTTATTAATATTACTTATCTTTTCAAAAATTGAGTTTTTGGTTTTACTAATACTTATTTTGTGTTTTATTTATTTTTTTGGCTTCCTGACAAAAGTTCATTGATTCAGTTTTTCTTTGATTTTGTAAAAAAAAAATTAGCAAACTGTTTTTTTAAAGTTCTTTTTGAAACTTATATTTCTACCTTTAGAATTTTCTGGTTTTGCAAAATGCACACTCAACACCTCTTCTCCAGAAGGCCCATCCACATGCCCTCAGCACCTGCACTTTCCTTCTGTAACTACTGTAGGTTCAAGTGAGGTCACATTGCCTCTTGCTCCCATCTGCATCTTCCTCTGCACATGATGATTTGCTCTTAGTAGAAGGTAATTACAAAATGAGGGCAAAAGAGTATGATTTTCCTTTGTCAACTTTTTTGGATTTTGAAAAACCTAAAAAAATTGGCTAACAAGAACACATTATTTTAATTTTATAAGAACACACACACATACTCTCGCTCTTACACACACACACACACACACATACACACATGAGTATTTCTTCTTATGTACTCCTCTTTTTTCAGTTTATCCTAGAGATAACAATGTTATCATCGTGTGTGTATGTGTGTGTGTGTGTGTGTGTGTGTGTGTGTGTGTGTGTGTGTGTGTGTAAGACAGTCATTCATTTTATCTTGAAATTGGGTTGTCTGCTATTTGCCTGACTCCTGATGTTTTCTGTTTCTTGAATAAAAGTTTAATAAAAGATTTGTCTTTTTGTTCACTTATATTTGTGGTAAAGGAATCAGTAAGAATATAGATCACCTGATGAAATTTAGGGAGATGAAATTCCATGTGAGTTTGTATGTGTGTATGTGTGTGTGTGTGTGTGTGTGTGTGTGTGTGTGTGAGAGAGAGAGAGAGAGAGAGAGAGAGAGAGAGAGGGAGGGAGAGAGAGGGAGAGAGAGCAGTCTCTTTGTTTCGACTTCAGTCAGATTCCTCTAATCATCTTTAAACTCCACCACATCCTTGGCTGCTGTCTGCAGTGCACACAACTGAGCTTTAGCAAGTCTCCAATGGTCAGTGTAGAGGATCTCCCACTCTCAGCATCTGATCAAGGTCTTCATTCCTGTTGATCACTGATGAACCATACATGTTTTCAGAAAGAATCCCAATAAGCTTACAAGAATCTCTAATCTGAATGTCTCTTTCTTAGTGCTTTTTATATAATAACCCCCATCTTTTAGCTCATGATCAATTCAATAAATAGTGATTTTTGCTATATTTATAGCTGAGCCTCATATCTCACCCCTGCTGTGAAGGTTGAAGGCTTTATCCAAACAATCCTGAATGGAGTTCTATTTACCATCTGAAGTGTCAGAACAAGTGTGGTTTATTTTTCTTATTCCCTCCATTGATAACTCATAACCCTCATCCTAGATCCTACAATAAGGCATCAAAAAGAACTAGAAGATTTTAGTGAAAGTATATTCAGGGATCAGTGTCTTCTGATAGCTGTTGTACACCTTTGCGAATTTTCTGTTAGGAGGTGGCAGATTCCAATAATATACATAGATATATGTCCTCCATACTCAAATCAGCAATTATTTAAATGTGGACACAGGAATGAACACAACGTAGCTCAACTTCTCCACTCCAAAAGTTTAAAAAAGTCTCCTTTTATCACATATTTTGGGGTCTCATTGGTGTGACACACTGAGAGAACATTTGAGTCAGAAAATAAGAACAAAAGAACATTTAATTATTCCCCCCAAATTAAAACAGATAATGTGCTCTAAGGGGGAGGGGTGAATTTCCTGAATGAAAGATTCAAATCTTCTCTCACTGATTTTCACAGCAGTTTTTTTATTTACATCTTAAATTTTATGAGCACAATTGTATATAGTGATGAGTATCTTGGAAATTTTATTCAAATATATCACATATTTTAACCATATTCACCCCTCATCCTCTCTTTCCTTCCACTAGGTTCTTTTCTTCCACCAAACAGTCTCATTTCTGCATTCATGTTGCATTTATAAGTAATTATATACATTATATAATATATATTCCTGAAACATTTCATATACATATATATGCATATATATGTATATATGTATATTCCACAAATGAAAGAATGTATACAATATATTTTTTTATTTCTAATCTGTCTAAGTTTGCTTAGTATGATGGTCTGTAGTCACATCCATTTTCATCAATAACATAATTTCATTCTTTTTAAAAATTTTATCTTTATTGTCCAAAATTAGATTCATTGATTGAGAAAATATTGTGCGGATATTCCAATTCCCCTCCTCTCTGTCCCCAATCCCCTGGGTATCCTCCTCAGTGAGTACAGTGGATCAATCCATGTGGCAATGGGTTATGGATAGCACAGGAGGCAACAAGGTTGCCCTCCTTTATGAATTGTAGCTGAGGGGAGTAATCTCTGGATAATCTCTCCCACCATGGCTCTTTCAATCTTTTTGACCCCACTTCCGCTCAGTTCCCTGAGTCATTGAGTGAGTTTTAAGTCTGTTTTATTGTTGTGACCTTAAGAGTCTCTGTGCTTCTACTTTAAGTTGTGTTGGAAGTCGTTGGTGTCTGTCTCACTGATTTATCCTGGGATGACTGATTGGCTGTGGTTATAGGTCTCTTTCTTGCCCCACCACTGTCTCAAGTGTTTCACTTGGGGTCTACAAGATGGGCCTGGGGTGGTTCATCTCTTGCTGGGATATCATCCTTCGGCCTGAGATTCATCTGTGGAATTGGAATGACCACAGCTCTCTCACTGCCTTCTGAAAAATACAAACAGAATCTCCATCAGAGAGTGAATTCAGTATAGGTTAAATGAGACACACATTTCTAATTTGGCAAAATTCTATTGAGATTAGCCTCTGTGTAGTTCTCTGGTCATGGGGATTTCTTTCTGGAACCCCAGTTTTTGTTTCCTATAGGATTTTGCCCTGGGTCCCAATTCTAGTTAAGGGTTCCTTAACTAGATTTCTTGGCCAATTTAAAAGCTGTTGATTACCCCCTTCCAAGGTTTTGGTGCCTCTATTACACCAGTGGTAATTTCATTCTTTATTATTGAATAAAATTTCATTGTGCATGTATACCACATGTTCCTTATCCACTCATCCACTGGTAGACATCTAGGCCGATTCTGTAACTGGACTTCTGTGAATAGTGTTGCAATAAACATGGATGTGCAAAGAGCTCAGTGGTGGTCAGAATGTAATTGTCTATAAGACTTTCCTCTTCCCTTTCTGTCTTCCTTTGTCTTTCCTCTCTTCTTTGCCTTTTCATTTTCCCTCACTTGGAAAGTCAAGCATCATATGCTGCTATTTGAAGGTTCTTCTCTGAATAAATAGACTTTGTTTCATGTAGTATTTCCACAATATTCAGTCTCATATTCAGATGTCAAAGCATTTCCCTCTTGTCTATAATTCAGGAATCTCAAGTATGAAGTAATTTTTCTTTCTTGGATGTTTAAGGAGTTGAACTTCTTCCATCCAGGCTGTGTATTGAGTGCTGCAATAATGCGGTGATGCCAGTGTTTAAAGAGGTAGTGTGTGTCTATGGATTTCATGTTCTCATGTGCTTGGGGTCTCTGCATTTTTGTGATGCTTATGGTGTTGTTCTCAGGACCAGACCTTGAATAACATTTGATGGTCATTTGTTTGAGTTATTAAGTTTCACAGATAATGGGTTTACTCATAATTATATCCATTTATTCTAGCTGAAAATAAAATAGGTTAACTTTTCCTAAAGTCCTTATTCTTTGTCAAATCCAAACAAGAACTTTCTTGTATCAGTAAAAATTCTTTAACAAATTCTCCCTCAAGGTCTCTATTTAGAAATTTCATTTTCGTCAGTCCATCCATCAAAATTTTCATTCCGCCATTCATTTCTTCCTTGATTCTCCTGAAATCATTTCAATTTATCTAGCTCCTCGGAGCATTAACAAGCCGAAAACTAAATGTATTCCAGGTGCAGGTCTGTCATTCATTTTGAAAATGCTATCACCTCCCATCTCTCCCTGTTCTATGACACCAGTGATACAATCTCTCTCAGTATTGAGTCCAAAAGAACTCTGCTTGCTTTTGTGACTGAGCTATATTGAAGATTTCTATCTAATTTGACATTGTAATTTACAGCCTCAAATATCTCTACTTCTTCAAAAGAACTAATTTACATCCTTGAAGCTGGATGACATGTTTTTTCTTATACCTTGTGTATTTCATCCTTGCTATTTTTTCTCTTGTTGCTAATGTTAGGCACAGCCACCTCCATTTTCTAGCTTGGGGTGGTTGTTGGTGATGAAGGCTCTTACATTCTTTGCAGCTTGAGGACTTTTATATCCCAAATGCCTCTGGGCTGAGAGGAAAAGTCTCTAGGGCTAAAGTTTTAAATTTGATAAGACTAAGAAAATATGTCAAGGGATTTATTTTGGGAGGCCCTATGAGGCAAGTTCAATGAGAATTAATTGCTGAATAATTGGCTAAAGCATTTGAATTTCTGTCTTTTGCAAAACTTACATTTTTAAAATATTCATTTATCCCCTGCCACTGTGCTTGTGGTAATGTTAGCTACTTGGAAATGTTCCTTTGAAAAATTTTAACCAGATCCCACAAGATGTATGAAGAAAAGGACTGATTCATGCCTGTTTCAGGAGAGCAAAGTGGGGAGCTTTTTCTGAGTCTCCTTTCAATCAGCATTAGATATATTCAAGGAATGCTAGGCCAAATGTACTGGCCTTGCCTTGAATATTTATACGTCAGGCTATGTAAACTTCCCTTTGTAAAGATGACTCTATTCTATCACTCAGAAAAGAAAACTGTAAAATTCTATCACACAAAATTTAGTTGAATGTGTCTATGCATATTTGCATATGTTTGGGAGGGGGGAGACAAATCTTAAATACATTTTAATTCAGAATACTTTACTAAGGATCTTTTATTA
>PVHP010038947.1:0-16611 GCA_004024765.1 Zapus hudsonius | reverse complement strand
TCCGTCCTTCCTAAAGAAGCAGAAGAGTCCCCCCCCCACAAAAAAAGCCATCACCCCGCTCTGCCCCGTCGCACATTCGGCCCCCGCGACTTGGCCAGAGCGGCGCTGGCAGAGGAGTGCCCGGCAGGAGGGCCTTCGCCCGCTGCTCGGTTTGCGATCACGCAGCAGGGAGGTGGGCGGCAGCGTCGCCGGCTTCCAGGTAAGCGGCGCTGAGGGTTCCCCCCCCCCCCCAGGAGCCTGGAGCGAGGTCGGTGCGCCGGACGACGCCCGGCCCTTCCTCCCGCGCCCCTCTGCTCGGCCTGGGCTCGGTGGGGCCGGGGGTGGGGGCTGGGGTCCTCTTCCCTCTCCGAGCCCCGCGCTCCCCCTGGCGTCGTGGGGTGGGGGAGGGGCGGGGGCGCGCCGGGGAGGTGTGAGCCATCCCGTACCAGCGACTTCCTGGTGGGTTGGTTGTGTGTGTGCCTGGTGGAGGAGGGGGGAGCTCTGCTGCAGAAAACGCATGATTTGTGCCGTGCGGGGGCCCTGTCCCCCTCCCAGGGGTGCTGGATGATGAGGAGGGGGGCAGAGTCTCGAAAGCCCACCCTGGTATGTTGACTTGGTGCCAGCAAGACTGAGGAGAGGAAAACTAGGTGGGTGGGGTCTGGAGGGGGGCTGAGTTGGCAAAGGAGTCAGGCCTATGCCACATTTACACCGGATCCCCCCCCACACCCCATAACTCTGTCCCCAACGAATTCCAACCTGGAATTTGGGGAGAGGGGCCATTCTGATGCTCAGAAAGGCAGGAGAGTACAGCCTGGAGAGGGCTGTGTCCCCATCCTTGGTGGAAGTTTCCATTGGAAAAGGTGGAGAGAGCCCCCCACCCCTCCTCCATTGCTCTGTGCAGAGATGGGCTGGGGGTGAGCTATGAGCCCCCCCTTTCGTGGTACTTTGCTTAGGGGATGGTCCTGGGTTAAGCGTTGGGGGTGCAGGAGAGAAGGGACTGGCTGGAAGGAGGGAGGGGGCGGGCATAAAGGGGGCGGGGGGAGTGGTCAACAGGGAGGGGGTGGGGGTAGGGTGGAGCCGGGGCTGGGCGGAGCGGACTCAGACATAAAAGCCGAGGCACTGACCAGTTTGCAAGCTGGACATTGGCTTCTCCTCTGAGAGACATCCAGCCTCTTCCTTGTCTTCCTTCTCCAGTCCCAGCGGCCTCCAGTCCAACTGCAGGTAACCGGGGCTGTGGAGCCAGGAGCCTGGGGCCACCCTGCTCCTGCCTGCCCAGTGGGGCGGCAGGTCAGGGCACCGCCAGCCTTGGGCCTCTGCCCCTGCAGCGGGGCCTGCTGCCTGCCTTTCACATGCCTTCGTTCTCCTGGTCCTCTGCCCTGTGCTTCCACCGCCTGACGACTTCCTCTCCTCTCCTTACCTTTCCTTCTGTCTCCTCCTCTAGCAACTTTGGGCTTTCCCTGGGCCTTCACCTGTCTCGTACCTCCACGTGCCTCTTGGTTAGTCTCCTACCTGCTTCTGCTGGCCTCTGGGCTGGACCTGGAGCCAGAGTGGTCAGGCTTGGAGAAGGGACCTCGAGGGTAGCAGATGAAGCTGCCTGTGAGTGGCCGCTAGCTGCAAGAGGTGGCAGAGGGGACAGTGGGGAGGCCGGACTGAGGTGAGCAAGGTGACTTTTAGATCGTCCTGTGGAGCTGGTCACTACTTCTGAAGGAGATGGAACAACATTGTTTCTTTTTTATTCCATGCTGGTCTCACGTGATTTATTTCAAGAAATCCCCTGGGCCTGTGGAGGGGAGGCAGGGGCTGCCGGCCTGTAGGGTTCCACTTTCTGCAGGGACAAAGGCTGGCTGTGGGGTCTCCGTTTCCCAAAGACCACAGCTAACTCTTGCCCTAGCCTGTGGCCACAGGGCCTGTTGAGGGGGGTGTGTCTCTCCAGTCTGGGCCTGGAGGGAAGGGGTGTTCAGCTTGTGAGGGTGCCTGACCTCCTGCTGTTTCCAGCTTTTGGTAGAATTTCCTTTCTAATGGGGCAGATGATCTGGTAGTCACAGAGGGACTCTGGGGTCCCTGAACCTGGCTGGTATGGGTGGAGGCCTAGAAAAAGGGCATTTTGGGTTCTCTGGTCAGCTTTGGGGAGTTGGAGAACTGGGAGACCCTGGAGAGCAAGGCTCTCAGGAGTTGGAGGCGGCCCTGCCAACACTAACCATTGGATCCTTGACCTGGGCTCTGCTCAGCACAGTTGGGGGGAGGGGGGTGGGGCTGGCCTAGTTACATAGGGAACAGGTGGTCTTTCTGGACCCTCCTGCTCAGCTGGGGGGCGGGGAGAAAGGGAATGGTTCTCCTGCATGGGAGGCACACTCTCCACTGGGGTGGAGCTCTGCCATCTTGGCCAATTCTTGGAGGCCAGAGTAGGGGTGGCAATAGTGACTTGCCCTTGGGTTGGCCCCACCTCCTTGATGTCATAGGATGGAGGCCAGGTCCAGTGTCCAGTGCTGGCCCCTGCAGCCGTGGGTGTGGCCGAGCTGCAATTGTGCCTATGGGTTGATGGCCCCCACATAAAACCGCTGACGTTT
This sequence comes from Zapus hudsonius, assembly GCA_004024765.1. Taxonomy (NCBI): domain Eukaryota; kingdom Metazoa; phylum Chordata; class Mammalia; order Rodentia; family Dipodidae; genus Zapus; species Zapus hudsonius. The sequence continues at coordinate 14,065 of PVHP010038947.1, read as the reverse complement.
CTTGCCAATCAAAGTTGCTGTGGAATGCAAACTGTCTCTCCATGTTCAAAGTGGGTCCAAGTGGTCTCAGCAATTCAAGCATGGTATTAAATAATGTTAATAAAAGTTCTCTTTCAAGTTTCAATTGAGTTTTCATTTAAGAGACACTGGGTGCCTTTGGTTGGCAAGGGCATCTTAGCAGGGGTGTGGCCCAGGACTGCCAACTTAAGGGCTTGTTTGTCTTTGTCCCCCAGACACCAATGGGGATCCCAATGGGGAAGTCGATGCTGGTGCTTCTCATCTCTTTGGCCTTCGCCTCGTGCTGCTTTGCTGCTTACCGCCCCAGTGAGACCCTGTGTGGCGGGGAGCTGGTAGACACCCTCCAATTTGTCTGTGGGGACCGCGGCTTCTACTTCAGTAAGTATCTACAAAGGGGTGGGGCTGGGGGAGGAGCCCAAGCTCACTCAGTGTAGGAGTCAGATCTCTTGTTGTGACAGATAAGACCCACAGCCCGGCTTTGGGCTTGGTAAGGGACACTCCAAGGTGAATGGTGCCGCCCTTCTCTGATAATTCCAGAGGAGTCTGGCCTGCAGCCTGCATTCACTTGGGTACCTACAGTGCCCCATAGCACCCCTCATGTGATGGGAGCAGGGCTGGGGACTGTGGACCCACAGAGCTCCTGGTAGAGAGGCTTAAGGCCCCTACTGCTAAGCCACCGCCACTGTGACCCTTGGGCGGGACCATGAGCTCATCCATACTCATGGATGGTCAAACTTCAGATGTTATGTGAAAAGTCAATAAAAGTAAATGCAAGGCTGATGGTTGGGTGGTGGGGTTGGGGTACAGGTGGAGAGCTGGACCCCAGCCATCAGAACAGGGAATGTGGGATCTCACCTGCTTCAACGTTGCTCACTCTTTTTCTCTTCATTTTCTAGCCTGGGGGTGGGACTGGGGTTGGGCTTACTGCTCACCAACGAGGGACACTGGGGAGGTGCCTGGGGGGGGCATGCCTGGGAGGGGGAGGGGCACCAGAAAGTGTGACTCTCCTTGCTGGCATGAGCCATTCTGTTTCCCCACATGGGCCATCACATGCTCTCCTCCACTGCACCTCTACTCCCTGGAAAGCGCTCCTGCTACTGGATGCTCTGAAGCAAGCCCCTGCTACCTGACCTCTCTCTTGTGTTCTCCTCTCACCTTGCCTCCTCTGGGGGCAGAGCATGGTACTACAGGGCCTGGCCTTGCCCTGGGATCTGCTCCTGCATAGGGGGCTTCTCTAAGAGGAGGGCCCAAGGTGGGGTTCTCTCACCCCTGCTTGCCTTTCGGTGCTTCAAGTGGCTCTGTTCTCCCAGCCTAGCCTGGCCTCCGACCTGAGTGCATGGGGGAGAGGGGGAAGACGGGAGAAGAGAAGGGAGTGGTTTATGGGTGCCTCACTCCTCCCCTCCCGTCTTGTTCTCTCCTGCCTGATCCTCCCTGTCTCAGCACAGTGCTGGGGGTGGGGGTGGTTTCCTTAGGCTCCAGGTGATACCTGGACAGGACCCCAAGTTCAGAAACCATACCTGTGTCCACCATGGCCCCCTCTGGTCTCCATGGTGGTATCTATGGGACGGAGAGGCTGTGCCATGTCAGGCGCCAGGCAGGAGGCACCAGAGGCCAGGGACTGGCTCTGCAGCATGCATCTTCATCTGTCCTTTCTGGGCACTTGGACTGCCTGGCTCGTGCTTCTGTCCACATCCTTGCAGGATGACTGAGGGTCTAGCCTAGCCTGAGGGCAGGGGGAATCTATCTCCTTCAGTCTTCCATGGGGTGGGGCAGAGGACTGGGGAGGCCACCCCAATGGGTGCTTCCCCCCCTGGTGGGTGCTGACTGTGGCTCTCTGTCCTATGGGTCTTCCAGGCAGGCCCTCAAGCCGCGCCAACCGCCGCAGCCGTGGCATCGTGGAGGAGTGCTGCTTCCGCAGCTGTGATCTGGCCCTCCTGGAGACCTACTGCGCCACCCCCGCCAAGTCCGTGAGGGACGTGTCTAACTCTCGGGCCGTGCTTCCGGTAAGGCTCAGGACAGAGGGCAGGGTGACAGGTGGTTAAGTGTCCCTTAGCAACTAGGACCTCTTGAGGGGGTTAGGAGGCAGCCAGCTTTTTCACTTGGGATGTTCAGGAAGGTCACCCACAAGGTATTACTGGCGACTGTCAGACATGGCTGGCCTGACCCTTGTGGGGGGGAGTGGTATGCAGGTGAGGTCACTGTGCACTCTGGGTGGGGAACTCAGGTGGAGAGGAACAGGGAGTAGACACCCTAACACTTTTTGACTAGAACTTCCTCCTCAGGACGACTTCCCCAGATACCCCGTGGGCAAATTTTTCCAATACGACAGCTGGAGACAGTCCGCCCAACGACTGCGCAGAGGCCTGCCTGCCCTCCTGCGTGCCCGCCGGGGTCGCATGCTTGCCAAGGAGCTCCAAGCGTTCAGAGAGGCCAAGCGTCACCGTCCCCTGATCGCCTTGTCATCTAACGACCCCGCCCACGGGGGTGCCTCTTCGGAGATGTCCAGCAATCAGAAGTGAAACAAATTGTATGGTAATTCTGTAATGTAGTAACATCGTCCTGTGACCTTCTCTTGACCAGGGATATTTCCATCATGTCCCCAGCTAACTAAGATCTCTCTGGTTCCACTGCCACCCCAGGCTTCTCTCCACCTGCCCCCTTGCCCCGCCTCCCCACATCAGGCTACTCCCCCATCCTACCCCTACTATCGGGTAAGAGAATCCTAGCAATTCTTCAAAACCAAACTGATTGGCTGTATACATCCTTCACACGCCCCTCCGTAAATGATATCCCCCCCTAAATCATATGCGCATGTCAAAAACTTAAAGTCACCTTAAAACTAATTGGAATTTTTAAGAAACACCTGAAACAATTATTAGCATAAAAAAACTTAAAAAATCTATTGGCTAAAAAAAAATACCAAAAACAAATTGGCTTAAAAATAATTAGCAAAATTAAAGAATTTAGCAGCCCAAACCCCCTTCCTTCTCTCCCCCCTTTGGAACTTGAGTCAAATTGGCTTCGACTTGGGTACCAGAACCCAAGAGAAAGGAAGGGAAACCAGAAATTTACAGGTGGGCATGTCATTGCTTCTGTGTCATCTCCGTCCTTGTCACATCTTGGACCATGTAAGCTGGCTGTGAACAGCAGAAGCAAATTCATTCTTCACTCTCCTTTCCATCACAGATGTCACCAGGGGGCTGGGTGGAAGGACCCCGTGAGACTTAAGGAAGGGAACAGAGCATAGAAACTGCAAACGAAACTCAATTGGCACAACCCCTGCACCCCAAAATTTCACATTTCACTCCCTACCCTAAAAAGCACATGCCCACATGCATCCCTGCAGACACACAACACACAGAGACATACACATTCATCACACACACACACACACACACACACACACACACACACACACACACACACACACACTGACTGCCCAAACAGGCCAAGATCTAGCCCAAGTTCTCAAAGCAGTTTAGATGGTCGGAGCTCCCCTCCCAATTCCATCTCTTCTCACTGCTGGCTGCTTGTGGGCCCGGCTTGTGCCCTGCCTTTCCCTCTACTTCCCTTTCACCTCTTGGAGACTGGGGCTTAGAGGCTAAGGCCAGGGTGTGCAGCCCTTCCCACCCCGCAGCTTGAGCCCAGGGACTCCCCAACCCCCACCATGGCCGATACCTTGTTCGTGCTGTGTGTCGGTCTGAGTGAAGAATGAGTTTGACCTGACGGAGAAGGCATTGCCAAGCAAGACATGCTGCTCGAGTAGCCTGATTCCTGGGTGTGTTTCTGGGAGAAAGATCGAGGGGACAGCCCCTCCCCCCAGCACACCTAGAGGCCATCTTTGCCAGTCTCCTGGGGAGCCCCCTTCTTGAGAAGAAGGGGGCTCCCCAGGAGACTCGCATTGATGGCAGGGGAGTGTGGGAAGTCTGGCGGTTGGAGGGGTGGGTGGGGGGCAGTGGGGGCTGGGTGGGGGGAGCTATGGGGTAGGAAGTGGTCCTGGGAGATTTTGGATGAAAGAGTCAAGAGGAGAAACGGGTCAACTTGCAGAATTACAGAAAAAAAATTAGGTGCCCAAATTTTATGTCAATTGATCTTTTCCCCCCTTTCAATTTGCTGGGGCATTTTTTCCTTTTTTTTTTTTTTTTGATTTTTTTTTTTGTAACCTTCCTTAGCTTTTTACGCGCTCATAATCAAATTATACCCACTCCCTATGTAACAGGGGAGCAGTGACAAAAGTTAAAATGAACGCACCAAGCTACCAACAACACCAACATCACGTCCTGCTCTCCGCCATTTATCGCCCTTGATTTGATCTTTTTATTTTTAATCTGTCCCTGTCGCTTGGGCTGAGTTGGGAGTGGAGTCTCCATGAGGTGTGGCCACAGCAACTCATGGAGAAGTTAGGGGAATTGAGAAGGCCGCTGCCTGGCCTGGCTTCCAGGGATGGTGGCTGGTCCCTGGAGGTTCTGAGGAGTGGAGGGGAGGTGGGACAGTGTCTCTCCAGGTGTCAGGAAGGTGCTCGGAGGCCACAGGGATGGAGCCCTCGGCGGCTAGCCGAGGGGGAAGGGGCTGGAGATGTGAGATTAGAGGGACTCCATCAGGCGGGAGCCAGTGGCCGCCTTTCGAGCACTTGGGGAGTCCTGCCTCCTCCCTCAGTGACATCTTGCCCACCCCTCAGCACTTCATCTTGTTCCCAGGAGATTTAGAGCTCTGCTGGTCTCCTGTGGACAGGGTGGGGTGAGGCCGGTAGTTGGGGAGGCTAGGGGCTTGGAGCCTGCAGAGCAAGAGAGCTGCCTAGCAAGGGGTCGCCTGGACCCTGGGGCCTGTGGGGTCTGGTGATGCCGTAGCAGCCACCTCACGGTGCCTAGGACTGTGGCAGGGACCAGGACGGCTGGAGGTTTACCTCACCCCCACTTCTGCTTCCAGTGCAGTCCCCCTGCCCAACAGTCCGACTAGTAATCTAGAGGCCCAAGGCTTCTGGGACCAGGCGACAGAGCTACACCACCCTGGGGGCGGTCGGTGCCAGCTCGACCAAGGCACAGAGTCCTTCAGCAAGTGCCTGAAGAATGGGCCATTCGGAACATTGGAGGGAAACCCAAAGAGCAAATTGTTGTAATTGGAGAACACAGATTGGCCTGAGACCCAAAAGATTTCGAGGCATCCCAAATTCCTTGCCCATTTGACCGGACACCCTCCCACCCAGTGTTATCATTTGCCTCGCCCGGGATTGGTGCTCCCGGGGCATTTGCTGACCACCCTCTGTGTCCCCAAATTTGCGCTCTCCCTTGGTCATTGGTCATCTTGACCCGGGCACCTGCCTGGCCTCCCATGCCTAGTGTGGCCCACCATCTAGTCTCTTCCCCACCATTGTCTTCAGTGGGACCTCCTCTTAGGTCCCCCCTTTGTCATCTTATGAAGATATCCCACGTGCTGAAAGCCAAATGTCACCTGTGCCACTGTCCTGTCATCTCACAGTGGCCTGGGCTATTCACCTCAACTTAGCCCCTTTAACATGCTATTTCTGGCAAAATCCAAGGCTTGGGTTTTGTCTTTTAACTTGTTAACGCTCGCAATCCTAATAAAGCATTTAAAATTACTATTTTGGAGTTCTTGACTCTTTACTTGGGTGCTGGAGGGAAGAAGGGAGGAAGGAGGAGGGAGGAAGGGAAGGAGGAAAGAGGTAAAGAGGGAGGAAGGGGAGGAAGGAGGGAGGAAGGGAAGAAAGGAGGGAGGAAGGGAAGGAGGGAGGGAAGGTGTGTACCCACCAGTCAATGCCCTTACAGTGTACAGAAAGACATACACTCAGGGAAATTCTCCCTGGAGGAGCCAAGGTGGCTGGGGCAATCTCCAAAGATGAAGTGCTATGTGGTAAGGGGCCACATGGAGTCTTATCCAAGAAAAAAGTCAAGTGCTATCACTCTACCCCAGAGAATGTCACCCTTAGCCTTGAGGGGTTGGGGGAAGCAGGCTGCTTCTGGAAGGTTCTAGGAACTATAACTGGTGCTCGACATGGGGATTGACTTAGAGAGGTCCACACCTGGGGCAGGTTCTCTGCCCACACAATCCCCTCCACTCTCCTCTCCTTGAAAAGCTGCCCTGGAGCTGGCCCCCTCCAGACACTGCAGACTGACCTACCTGTCCAGCAGTGTTGGCCTCTTCCCTTCATCCCCCTGCCCCAGCCCTTTCCAATATCCTCATCACAGATGGGTCTTGACTGCCCTCCCCCACTGTGGGAGGGGCTGAGAGAACATTAGGTGGTTAGGGAGCCCCTGCACCCTGGCATCCAGGCCCAGGATTCAGCTCTTTCCCCAGCCTTCTTAGCCATTGTTTTGCTTTGGCATTTCTTGTTTCCTTGGTTTTTTTTAAAACAGGGTCTCCATCTGGACCCCCAAACTCCTCTCCAACTTGTGCCAATCCTGCCAGCCTCGTGAATGCTGTGGTTGTAGGCATGAGCCACCGTATCAGCCAGCATTGGTTTTTTTGTTTTGTTTTTCACTGTGGTATCTCTTGCTGGTGAGGCCCTGGGATGTGATTTAGCCTCTACATCCATAGAGCAGAATTGTTGCCCACCCACCCAAAAACAGCTCCAAGCCTTCTTGGTGTATGCAGTGTTTAGAGGAGGGTTGGGGGGTTGGGCAACAGGAAGTTGGGTATGGAAGGTATTGGGACCCTCCTGGGGCAGCCCTGGTTGGACAAAGGCAAGTCCTTGGTGTGGGGCCTGTATATGTACCAGATGCTATGGGAAGACCTCCCTTCCTGTGCAGGGAGCTTTCTGAGACCCTTCTGGGTCTGCTGTAGTCGAAGGGAAGTGCTGCTCACCCCCAAGCCAGCAGTAGCAGTGTGTGTCCCACCAGGCCCAACCAGAACCCCTTTAAAAAATATTTTATTATTCATTTTCAAGCAGAGAGAGAGCACCAGGGCCACCACCTTGTGGGTCTGGCTTATGTGGGTACTTGGGAATTGAACCCAGGGCCTTAGGCACTGGAGGCAAGTGCCTTAATCGCTGAGCCATCTCTCCAGCCCCAGAACCCCTTTTGAAAGCCCGCTACAAGTCTGTCCATGCCTCTTTCAGCCCTGAGGCCACCAGGTTTTCAGGAGCTAGGTTAAGGGAGTCTGGGCTCCAGTCTCTGATCACTTTTCTCAGGCTGGCCTCTTCCAGACCTGCTAGCCCTGATCACTTCAGCACTGGCGTGTTTGACATCCCCTGACCATCTCCATCCCAGGGGGGGGGGCTTCTGAGGCAGCTGCCTCCTTCCTGATGCAATGAGCCTCTATCTCTGTTCCTGCACCTCATTGCTGCAGGCACCCATCTTCTCCAAACCTCCATGACTTCCCCTCAGTCCCCCAAAGTCCTGGGTATAACCAATTCCTTTGCCCAGTCCTCCAGGGTTAGCCTCACCTCTCAGCAGTTCCCTTCAGGGCTGTCCTGCCCCCCACCTAGAGTGGTCCAGGACTGCCTCAGGATCTCTTTTCTCTCTCTTACTCTGCAAATTCTGTTTATTCTAGAAGCTCTACCCCCCACACCAATCATCCATCCACCTAACCATCCTCCATCCAGCCACCCTCTGACCCATCTAGTCCACCAATATATTCATAATCCACCCACCCATTCACCTGCTCACCCATCCATCTATCTACCCACCTGTCCATTCATTCATCCATCCATTTACTCATTCACCCATTCACCCACTGTTCACTCACCCACCCACCCACTCATCCATCTATCCACCCACTCAGCCACCACCCATCCATCCACACACTCATCCATAGGTCATTTCCCTACTCACACCCACGCATCCACTTACCCATCTATCCACTCACACGTGCATCCCATCATTCACCCACCCATCATCTCACACACTCATTCACCCGTCTTCCCACCTATCTATCACTTGACCTACCTATGTCTCTCTATCTCTATTTATCTATCAATCAATCAATCTATCTATCTCTCATCTATCATTTATCAGTCATCTATCTATCATCTATCATCTATCTATCTATCATCTATCTATTTATCATCTATCTATCTATCTTCTATTTATCTATCTATCATCTATCATCTATCTATCTCTCTACCTATCTATCTATCATCTATATATTCACCCATCCATATAACTCATCTATCCATCCATCCACCCAACCACACACACATCTACCCATCTACTCACCTATATATCTACTCATCCACCCACCTACCACCCATTTTCTCAACTATCTATTCATCCAACCATCCAGCCATTCACCCACTCATCTACTCACCTATCCATCCACCCAGCCATCCATCTTTCCATCATCCATTCGCCCATCATCTACCATCCACATATGAGGAGGCACGCTTCGTGTCCAGGATTCCCTGACTGGGAGCTGGATGAGTGGAGTGGAGGTGCTAGTGCGCTCTTTAAAACTGCATAGGCTTCATGGAGAAGTTGACATGCAGGCAGAGACCCAAAGAAGATGAGGAGGCAGAGTAGGGTGTGTGGGAAAGAACACAAGAGTGGGCCTAGGGTATTGGAGCATCATTCAGGGGATGGGGTGTGCACTGCAGCAGCAGGAGGGGAGGCATCAGAGGTGATGAGGTCAGAGCTGGACTAGGGCCAGGTCATGTGGGCCACGCATGCCATTGATATCCACTCAACAAACCTAAGAACCCCTCCTGCCAGAGGTTGAATGGTGTTTCTCCCTACCACCTCCTGACACCAGAGCCTGTGGCTGTGACCTTATTTAGAGAAAGTGTCTTCGAAGACGTAACTAGGAGAAAAGTCTTGTGATGACATCATTTTGGATTTAAGGTGTGCCTAACTTAAATGACAGGTATCCTTGGGAGGGAAGAGAAGGGAAAATGTTACACAAAGAATAAGGCCACACAAACAGGGACTAGGGTGGTTATGCCAAAGGCTGCCTGGAGTCCTCACAAGCTACAAGAGCCAGGAAGGACCTTCCCCGATAGCCTTCAGGGGGAGTGTGGCCCCGATGCACCCTGATGTCAGGGTTCTGGTTTCTGAACTATGACAGAATATGTTTTGACATTGGAAGCTGTCATGGTTCATCTCTGGCTGTCAATTTGATAGGATTTAAGAATCACTCTAAAAACAAATCTCTGCTCAAGACTGTGAGGGATTATCTAGATTCAGTTAGTTGAGGTAGGAAGAGCTACCCTGTGAGCAGCAGCATCCCATGGTCTGTATAAAAAGGAGAAAGCTAGCTGAGCGTTCAGCATTCTACATTTACTCTACTTCCTCCCTGCCGATGTGTTTCAGGCTTCCGGCTCAGGGTTGCTAGGCCTTCCCCAGCAGGATGGACTGTAACCTCAACTGTAAGCTAAAATCAACCCTTCCTCCCTTAAACTGATTTTTGTCCCAGCATTGAGTAATTGATTAAGACAAAAGCCCCCAGTTTGGGGTCATTTAGGAAATGAATTACACTGGAATGTCCTTACTCTGTTCCAGCCTTGTTCTGAGTACCCTGGGTTCTGCAGCTAAGGGCATCACGAGGAGCTTCCAATCCAGGGTCTGCATCCTGCCGGGCCACATCCTCATGTCCTCTGCCTGCTCTATTCCCTAACCTGCCTGCACACCAAGGTGATAGTCTTCGAGAACATCAGACTTGGTCCCACTTGTGTTGCAATCATGCTAACAGCTCTTTGGTTTCCTAGGGATAGATCAGCAATTTAAGGCTATGCCACCCATCACCACTGACATCTGTCCCCGTCACAAGGACCCCATGTCTGGAGGCCTCAGAGCTTTTGCATGGACTTCCCTGCCTATCACTTCCCCTGAGACACCTGCTCTGGTCATTTTTGCTCGATCGTACTGACCTCCACGAGGTCTGCACACATTAACATCCCCCATGAAATGAAGGTGACAAGCTTCAAAAGGGCACATCAGTGTTGTGCAGGTCCTCCAAACGTTCTGAAGACTCCCTCTACCCAGTGCCCTCATGCCCATAGACCACTAACTCTAGGCTCCTCTTCCCCTCTTCTCACCCCACACTGAGTCAAATCAACAAGGTTCAGACTTGCCAGCCCTTCTTGGCCACACTCTTGAAATCAGAGTGATGGATCTAGAGCCTGCCACTCTCCTCCTAGAGTCCTTGGTGGCTTCCATGGGCTGTATGGTAAAACCCAGACCCAGGTCAGGTTTTTCTTTTTTAAGGTTTAGAGAGACTTTATTAGATTAAGAGAAGGAAAGAGGAGAAAGTACAGAGAGCTCTTGCCATGAGGGAGGTGAGAGGGGATAAAACTTGCCCTGTGACCCAAATTGGGGTCACTTATAGATTCTGAACCAGCTATGAAGCCATATTTTGGGCTGAGCTTAACCAACCACAATGTTAGGATCAGACTTAAACCTTCCAGGAATCCTCCTTTCCAGAGAGGGGCTCAAGTTGTTCATGGTAAAACAGGTCTAGGGAACTCCTTTAGGCAAGAGATAAGGAGAAGCCAGATTCTTCTCTGATCTCTAGAAATGAGGAGACTACAAGGGCAAACCCAAGGACATTCCTGCTTTTTATTTTCAGGGCCCAGTCACCCTAAGATGTCTCAATCTCGCTCTGAAGGAATAACTCTAATGGCTGTCAGGGAACTGGGGAGGCTTATCTGGCTTCTTCAAGCTGAGTGGGGTCGTTGGGTGTGGTAGTTGGGAAACTTCTCCGGTGGGTCTAAGGGCCTGTGAAAGTGTATTGGTGGGGTGCAGGAAGATGGTCCTGGAAGAAAATGTTGGGGAGAAAGAATAAAAGCAAGGAGTTCAAGGGAGGTGGGCACATAGCAAACTGGAAGCCTTTGGGGATCTCATTCTTGTAGACTTCTAGGCCTTGGAGAGCAATCCAGAGAACCCAGGTAGATGCAGTTAGGTTGTCTCCGGACCATCTGAGCTGACTGTAAACAAGCAGAGATAAAGTTAAAACAGCAATTGCATATCCAGGGCCCAAAGTGAACAGACTACCTATTAGGGTTATGATGGGTGTAATCTTTTTCCATGAAAAACCAGAGATCCACTCCCAGAACTGTTCACCGAATGGCACAGTAGTGTCTGACATGGTCCGAATCCGCTCCTGTAGGTTTTGTAAAGCAGATGACACATTAGCAGAGTTATTAGAAATATATAGATACAACATTTAATCCTATAATGGCGCACATATCATTCTGGGTTGTGGTGAGGATGTCTACAGCCTTGTGATTTTGTATAATTGCCTTTTTCATTATTTGAACCTCAGAATTAAGAAGAGAGATTCCCTTAGATATGTCATTTAAAGACTTTTGGGTGGCCAGGCTTTTGATTTCTTTAGCATGCTCAATTGTATCACATTCTCCTTTGTCCCCTGACTCCTTCCTGTCCCCTATACCTCCATTCCCAATCCTATAAGTTCATCCTTTCCCAGGCCCTCTGGCATCTGTCACTATCCTGGCGGTACTCACATACTGTCTGCTGCTCTAGGCATTTGTTCTGCCCCCTCCAAGTTCAAGAGTTTGGTCTCCTATGTAGCTGTAGCTAGCAGTCCCTGGTGACCATGGTATGAACTAGTTGCTGTCAAACCCTCTAAAAGTTTGTTGGGATTTCTCTGCATGCTGCAGGACAGAGCCATCCAGAGAGAGAGAGAGAGAGAGAGAGAGAGAGAGAGAGAGAGAGAGAGAGAGAGAGAGAGAGAGAGAGTCTCTAGGGACTCTGAGGGCACCCACCATGGCAGCCAGCTTTCTGTCCAGGCTTCTCTCTGCTCCTCTCCTTCAGGGGTAAGTCCTAGCCATCTGTGGCCTGCTGCTGTTGGAGCGGTCCCTTGGGCTCCTGTTAAGTTCCACCTGCCTGCAGTCCTGTGTCCCTGGGTCCCACGAGTCCCCAGCTGCCCAGGCCTGGCCCTGGCTGGTATTTCTGCACAAGTGCAGTGAGGCCAGGGTTGGAGGACAATCCCAAGCTGACAGTGCCCCCAAGCCTGGCCTCTACCTGTTCTGCTGTCCCAACCCCACACCTTGTCCTGCCCAGCCCCCTCCTGGCCCAGGGGCTGAGGCCTCAGGCCTCATTAGCGTAGCCTCCATCCTTTCCAGCTTCCAGCCCCAGCCAGCCCAGGCCTCTGCCGGCCAGAAACCAAGGAGAAAATGCCTGTTTATGCCAGTTAGGCCGAAAGCAAAACAGTTTGTGGTTTGTGACCCAAATTTTTTGCCTTTTTTTCAGAACATAACAAAGCCCAAGACAACTCCCTCTCCACTTCCAGCCCTCTCCCCCCACCCAGGCAGACAGAACTGATCTGTTTATACTGGCCACAATACACCCCATCAGCCTCAGCTTGGGCTGTGCCTTCATTCTAGGCACTGGGCGCCCCAGGAAAGGACTACAGGGATTGCAGGCCTGGTGAGGTAGTGAAGGAAAAGCAGGGAGTCAGGAGAGGTGTAAGGGGTGGGATGCCTGCTTGGGGTGCAGTGGGATTGATCTGCTTTAAACAAGGGTAGCTGGGCTGCAGAGGAGCCACGATCTACAGTTGGTTAAGTCTTTTCGCAGACTGAACATCCATCTCCACTTCTTCAAGAGTTAGGTGTTTGGACCTGTGGATGATGGGCCCCACAGACCCACTGGCCTCCGTCTTGGGCTTCCTCATCCCTCCTGGCCTGTGGTGCCCTGGTTTGGCTAGCTCTGGAGCCCACAGAGCAGGTCCTTTCAGCACCAGGAAGATCCAGGCCAGAGGGATGGCAGGTAGATCGTCCTGGATTGTCTTTGGGGAAATCTAAGGCCCCCCCTCAGGAGGTGGCTGAAGTCAGGGGCTTGGGTATCTATTGAAGCCCAGTGGTCAGGATTCTGGCCAGACAGAAGAAAGGATGGGATTCTTTCCTGCTCTCACTCTTCAGGGAGATTGGAAACTGAGGCAAATCTTTGCCTTCTGGCCTCACTGGAGCCTTCTTCCAGGCCCTCTCCTTCTGGTCTCTTCTTGACTTTACCCCTTTCCCTTCAGTCCGTATCCCTGTATCCCTGGATCTTAGAAAGGACTCCTAAGCCAAGGGCTTGCAAATGTGTCCTGAGATGCTAGCCACTAAACTCATCCGAGGAGTGGTCCCCAGGATTGAGAGGAAGCTCTCACAGGGAGATCCTCTCTCCTACATCGGAAAGGCATGAATCGCACAGTGAGACATGGAGGGGCAGAAAGGGCATCTTGGCAGAGATGGAATATGGGTTGAAACTAACAGGAGCTCAAAGGTGCTGAGTCCTGAAATTGACTCTGACTGTGTCCTGGGAAGGGTCCTGGGGGGTGGGCAGGGAAAAGTTTCCAGAGGGAAGGGGATGCTATCAGATGTGAGTTCTGGAAAGATGGTCTAAAAGTGTGGTGCTCGATCCAGGGAAGATTTGGGGGACGATGGCGGTTGGAACCAAAGGGTTGGAGTGGGGTGGGGAGTGGGAAAGGCGTTCCAGCTGGGAGAAGCTCAGCGTGATGGCCTAACACCACTGTACACTGCACACAGGGCAGCAGTTCTCCTGGCCCCACAGAGGGCAGGCCCTGGCTCCCCTACAGAGGGAGGGGCAGAGAGCCAGGAGAACTGCTGCCTCGGGCCTTGGAGGCGATCAGAGCTGCCCTTGGCCAGGATGGCAAGCTTCCCACCCCTGGCCCAGCAGCATCGTGTTAGGAAGGTCTGACCAGCACCTCTTCTTCCCCCTCCCCTGCCTGTCATCCGGGCCTCCCCTGGATCAGGAACAGATGTGCTTCAGAGCAGGAATTCTAGCTATTTGGTTAGGCAGCTGCTTGCTGTGGGGAGTTTCTGATAAGGCAAATTGGTTTCTCTGCAAGTTCTGGGAGGGGGAGAAGAGAGGACACAATGCCCGCTTCCCACCTTCCTTGTCCCTGCGATTCTCCAGCCAGGTCCCTGGCACAGCTCTAGAGGCCTCTTCTGCCACTAGAGTGGTAGAGGGTATGCTAGTACCCAGCAGGTGGGGTGGGGTAAGGCTAAGAGAGCTTCCCTACTCAGCATAGATGGTGTAGTGGCTGCCCTGCCCTTACCAGGCCCAGCTTAACATGGGGACCCTCCACAATATTCAGTATTAAGAGTTCCCTCCCTCTCTCCCAGCCATGGGGC